>JAAMPI010000001.1:0-148778 GCA_013054445.1 Cudoniella acicularis
ATATTAACCCTCGTCTTCGCACTCGTCTCCATAAATCCCGCCCCAATCTCCCTCGCAAGTGCCTTCCCCTCTTCCGTACCAACCACCCTCTCCTTCCCCAAATCAATCTTATTCCCCACAATTATCACACACCTAAACTTCCCCTCTCTCCAACCTTGCACTAACATCCTCTCTTGTTCACTCCCCTTACTCTTCTCCCATTGATCCCTCCTCACCGCTTGGATCTGCTCGTAGAATTTCCTCACAGAGTCAAATGATTGGCGAGATGTGATGGAGTAGACGATTATACAAGCCTCGGCGGCTCGGTAGTACAGTTCCCTCATGGCGGTGTATTCTTCCTGTCCTGCTGTATCTAGTATCTCTAGCATGCAGACTTTCCCGTCGATTGTGCATTGTTTGCGGTATTCGTCCATAAGGGTTGGATCGTATGATTCGACGAAGTGATTTTGTATAAACTAAGAAGAGTCTGGTCAGCTTCGCGCGAGTTTTTTTGTGGTTCTGCTCTCTCTCATCAATCTAGATGTTACGTATGCATCATATATATATATATATATATACACACATATATATGTTGATTGAAGAAGAAAAAAACGTGATGCAGCTTTCACGCAAACAGTGCATTCGATAGGAGAAATATACCTGTGTAGTGATGCATGTCTTCCCCACTCCCCCCCTCGCCCACCATGACAATTTTATAATCTCTGAACCTATTAGACGGAGCCATCCTGACATTCAGCTAAGCCTTTCGAAATATTTCAATCTACGAAATGATTGCAGCGAGAGCGGAGAATTAATAATTAAACAAAAGAAACTTTACTGGTGGTTGCGGGGTAAGTATAAAATCTCATGATATCGTTATGTGGGGAGGGGAGGTCTGATGCTGCAGCAGAGAGGCGTGGAGAGTTTAGCCGTTCCAATCGTTGCGATGATTTGTGCCCCGCTTTTGATATTTTGGGTTATGTGAAAAAATTATTCTGGGATTTTTGAGGGTTTTGACTGGAAGGAATTCCTTTTTTTTGGTTCTTAACATCGGGGTTCGATTACAAACTTTGGAGTCTTTATATTTTGGCTTATTTCCGCATGTGAAAATCTCAAATATAGGGGTCGGAGGGACTTGTATCCTACAGTAGCAAAGATATTCAAAGGGAAGTTTTCCTTTCAAAAATTTATCATTTGAGCGAAAGGTACAATAAGCCTCAGTTGAAAAGAATATGAACTCTGATTTCGGAGAAGATAGTGACTAATGTCTTGTATTGGACTTGACAATAAATATATATACAGCATAAATATGGAAAGCCACCAGAATTTCTCTTCAATGTTGAAAGGAAAAGTTACACTGGGGAAGGACCCAAACTCGCCTTGCCCCAACCGCGGTTTCTTCATGGTAATGACTCAATAAGTGGCCGAAGTTGCTGCTTTTCGCTTTTCGCTTTCGCGAGGATAAAAGTCGCGGACAGTTTGAGGCAAAGGCAGCGTTTTGGGGTGATGCTCAGTAGTTGCTAGCTCTAAAGGAAATGATGGCGTTCAACGCAGAAGTGCCCTAGAGAGAACGCCTTATTTTGTGGCATCGAGTTGCTCAGATTATAGATAGTGCACCGAATTATGTACCATGAAGGGCGCAAATGAAGAACGGGAGGAGAAAGCCCATATTTTGTGATTCCAGCCGCGTCAACACGCATTGCAGCGCCATCCAAGAGGTCAAAATGCTAGTAATGCAGCAAATATCGAGCCCAAAATCGACTGAGAATGATAAAGTGTTAGAATTTTCCCAAGACCAGAACCACACAGCATTGAGAGGTATGAACTCACCAAAAGAGACACGTCTCTTGACCCCGTGCCTTCAGCTTTTGCAGTACTACTAGCAGCAATGCCTGCAGGGACAATGGTTGTGGGCGTGGGCGTTGAGGTGATCGAAGGGGCGGCGGTGGTAAGTGCCGAGGTTATCGAAAATTGCAAGGAGGTTACAGAAATCACTGGACCTCCTGGATTTATTGAGGTGACCTAGTACTCAATTCGTCAGAGAAGGACGTAACAAAGCACCACCACAACATACTTGGGTCGTTGGTCCAAAACCTGTAGTCCCCGGCGTTGAAACCGATGTGACAGCAGTCGTGGTCGCAGGCGTGAAATCGGTACTCGTACAATATCCAGCAACGTAAGTTAAAAACGCATTATCGGTCCCAAACTGCGACGTCAGGTAGCTTGAGCACGTCGAAGCGGCGTCGTCATAGATCGTTGGAGCATAATTCCCCGAATTATCGAAACAGAGGCAGCTGAATATTAAAGACGAGACTGTGGCGCTCCCTAGAAGCTTTCCGCCACAAGAATCGATAATGTTGTAAGCCTTTGAGCATCCGGGGTTCGTGAGAGGGTTTACTCCTTGCGCACACGCAAGTTGGAGGACTAGAGGGATGGTGGCAATGAAGTATAGCAAAAAAGTCATCGTGAAGGAAGGCTCCAGAGGTTTGATGGGCTCCAAAAAGGAAGAGGGAGGATGCAGATAAGTACTACATCGTAAACGTCTCGTGTGGTGGAAACAGGGGCATAGCAAATAGATCTGCAGGAATTTTGAGGTGTGGTTGCAATTGCAATCGCCGATTTCTGCGTCGGATGTCTATGGCATTGTTGACTGGCTGAACCCTGGATATCTTCCGCCGAATTGTGGCGTTCAAATGCAGGGGGGCTTGATTTGACCGTAACGCCATGCCGGGAAGGAGTTGACGTGTGCGGGGCAATGTTTCATGACCTTGAGGAATGTTTTCCCGAGATCTTGGTGGTTTTTGATTTCGTCCGCAAACAAAATGTCGAACGCCCTCTACTCGACTTATTGCCTGAAGGGTTTAGACCCCAGAAAATAAGTTAAGCATCGGCAAGGGGAATTGCATCAAACTAGCAGCCAGCATCAATATGTAATAATTCATGTTAGAGCATATCGGACAGGGTACGACTTTACCTTCGTCCATAATAATTTCCCACTGTTGATGTATAGATTGGGCATCAATTTCGTCCACTTCTCACCCCAACTTCCAAAGCCATCGCCATTCCAGTCGCGCTATGCAACAAAATGTGGCAGTGAAAGAACCAAATTCCGATGTTATCGGCTCGAATTCGGAGGACGACATACCCCTGACCTGGGATGTAAACAGTGTCTTTCTTCAGCGGATTTACAAGGTTATATGGTCCACCAGGAGGGCTTGGTGAGGATGCCAATGTAGAATACGAGAAAGGATTGTAAGCATGGTAGCCACGCACTGTAGGGTAGTACTGTGAGAGGATGTAAAAGTCATATCCGTGCTAAGTGAAACGGTTGTTAGTGTAAGTTGCAGATTAAAAAAAGGACGGAAAGAGTACCAAAACAAACAAAAAATCGAAAGGGGACTTACCAAATGAAATGGATGACCTTTCTCATCCAGATTGTTGACCACAATGTCCACCCAAGTGGTATTAGACGGTTCACGCGATAGCGGAATGAATGGCACTAGCTGATTCGAGTTCCAATACGCTCTACTCAACGCCACTAAAGGCTGAGAAGGAAGTGTTTGTGGAGACCATGTTGTTCGATTGACGATCCCAACAGGAACATTTCCTAGACGAGCTAGTATTTCCATCTTAGTGTAGAGTAGGATTGTTTGATTGGCAACGTCTTGAATAGTATTCTCTCTGATAACCGCACCTTTCGCCGTGGCTAGGTCGAAGAAGCCCTCGCCTTTTTCAATTGACGGTGGAACATAAGGATGGCCTCGTTGGCTAAGGGTATTAGGTGATGGCGACATGGAAAAATGGTGGGTAAGCGTGAGTGCCTTGTTCTGAATTGCGAAGTTCCTGATATCGGGTCAGCTAAGTTCAGTGCCGCTTGTTAAGAATACGTACTCAGCATCCAAAGTAATGGTCAGAGGGTAACCAGCAGGTTGACTCGTCGCATCACATTCAAGGATTAAGTCTATGCGCTCTCCTGGATACAGAATGCCAATTGATGATGACTTAGGAGATTCCTCAATTTCATTTCCACCATCAACTTGAAACATAGCCACATGGCAGTCAGGCGTACTGAGAACAAATCCGGATAAACCCCTAGATCTGTTAGTATCCTCCAGCTAAAGGCAGGCGTAGCAATTCACGCTTACCCAGCATTCACAACTCGTAAACGAGTCCTTGTATGCCTTAACTTCAATCCAGGGGCGGAGATTTCGACACAATCGAGCGGACGGGACGGAACCGCCATAGAGCAATTAAATGCCCCAAACCCATTTATCAAAAGAGAGTCGGGAACAGGCTACATCATCAATCAGAGAGAAGCTCAAAAACAGTATACTAGACATACCTCACGACCCCAGCTCTCGTGGTTCGCATAGCTTTGCTCAACTTCTGTTGCAGGCCTGTGATACCAATCGCCGATAAGGAGAAGACCTTCCTCTTCGTATTGGTACTTTACGGGATCGGAGGTGCTTTTTGCATGTGGTTTGTGAACAATCAAACCACCGTAAAGACCATCTGCTCTTTGAATTCCAGAATGGGAATGATACCTGTCCGAGTTAGTTTAACGCGATATGTGCAAACCAGTGCTGTATTGACCAGAATGTCCCTGCTTGGTTGTCCGCAATACGAAATTTGTACGTAAATTCACTACTTGGGGGAATAGGATTTTGAGTAATTCCAACTGCACCGTCCATATCATTGGCACCTACTCTCCAAGAACAGGATCAGTATTTTGCTTTTGAGGAGGTGTGCATCAGACACCCACCTTCCATTCGTAATCCATGCCAATGTATCGCAACCCCTTCATCCTGCATCTCATTTTGAACTTCTATTATGATTGTATCTCCAGAGCGTGCCTCGAGTGTTGGACCCGGAAATTGCCCTGTGCGAGTCAGCGTATATTTTTGTTTTTTCGATGCTTATTGATATTACCATTAATAAGATACACAAGTTTACGAACGCCATCAGGAGAGCGGTAATCCTTCGTGATATGCCATTTTGATTGGATTGTTTTCCGCCCTCTTGAGGTGTGATGCTCAGGGTGAAGCCTTAGGGATAGTTCTGGTATCTTCGGAACGGAGTCATCCAGAGGGTTTTGAAGGACTAATAACTGGCTCTTGAACAATTCCTGATAATTAAATGCGAAAAAAACTAGGCAGGAAACCAGAATCGCGGGTAGCAAAAAGTTTCTCCAGCTCGAAATCATGATCGAAAGGTTTGCTGACACAAATCATTCCCTATCTCAAAAGCGAAGATATCCAGGCATTTATTGTCTGGCAAATCCCTTGAACAGCTTATTCGAGGCCGCGACTGAACAGATCGGTATGTAGTCTGCGGAAATGTCCCGAGACGCCTCGAAAAATGGCATGAAAAATGAGCAGTTATCAGATGTTGACATGTTGTCAAATTCTTGCTCCAGTCGTGCAACTTCTGTTGAGCCTATTCAGACGATCTCCGAGCGATGCACATTTGCCTGCATGGTCCTGATTCGGGCCGTTTGGTTGTTGATTGTTCGGAGTAAAGCAGCACTAAAGTGGCCAATAAGAGCAAAACTTTCTGCTCGTGTCTCGGAAATTTAACCACTTTCATCCGCTATCGATACCGAACCTCGCATCCCCTATTTTTAAGGAGTTTCTTCGTCTCTTGGAAGTAAAATCGAAGGGAAGCAATACGAATCACACACTGCTAGATTTGCTTCGGAGAGGGCGTGGTATTACTCTTGGAGAAGTGAAGTTGGAATTAGAGTTGGTCGTGGCGCTGTGCACGGGCCTGCTTTGGGACCCGACCTCCACAACGACGACACGACATGTCTCGGCCTCTGAACAAAACGAATTGTACCCGTACCTCTGTATCGAAATACTTCACGCATCCAAGGATTGTCTCTCCTTAGGTACTTCGTCCCGGACTTCATGTTCAAGGTCAAGTGTTTGAGAGCATGTGAAGGTCTCTTCCTCAAGCTTGGCAAGCTTCCAATTCATCTGCATATTACTGTCTCATCCTCAAATGAGGTTGGGGATGTGACCACCTCCACCCACTTTCGATATGTACCGGCACGAGGGACCAGTGCCGCTAAGATCTGCAATCTAGCCTAGCAGATTTCTACGAATCAGGTGGGCAAAAGGCTCCATGCTCGTGTCATCCATGTCGGTATTTTCCTCCCATGCGCAGAAAGACCGGGCTCGGGTGTAAGTTGAAGCGGCCAATCCGAGATCAGTGCAGCCTTTATATACACGATTCGTCGCTTTCCTCTCACTCTACTTGTTTGATTGTTCCCATTGAGAAAGCTTGAGCTGTACGCTTCTTGACGGTCTCAAGAATTTTGTGGCGATGAAAGACTTCTTGATTCTGGCTTTTATTGCCGCAATTACGGTGTCAGCAGGATCACTGAAAGATATCAAGCATGTTGTTCTTTTCATGCAAGAAAACAGAGCTTTCGATCATGTAATAATTCTCAGAACATTTCTCAAAGCGCGTCTCTGACCTGTCTTAGTATTTTGGTACCATGGCCGGTGTTCGTGGATTCTCAGATCCAAATGTGCAAGTAAACTCTGATGGCAAAAATACCTTTCAACAGTGAGTGATTGGTTACCTTTTCAAGGAGGACTCGGCTGACATATTCCATTTAGGAAGGTCACACCTGCCTTGTCAACAAAGGCCCAAAGTCTTCTACCTTACTATATCAATTATCTAGGTGGCAATTGGACAGAGTCAACACAATGCACAGGTGCCGGCAGCAATAGTTTTCAGGCCAATCATGCATGTTTAAACAACGACCTAAACAATTTATGGGCCGCGAACAATACCCCCACAAGCTGGGCACATTTCCGCAGACAAGATATTCCAGTTCACTTCTCAATTGCAGAAAGTTGGACTGTCGCGGATATGTACCAGGCAAGTCTTGATGAAGTGTTGTAGTTTGTGGATAAAAACTAAAGTCTTTCCTTCACAGGAGGCAGTGATTGCTGCAACTGAGCCAAATCGAGTAACATGGATGAGTGGTAGCATCAATTGTCCTGGCGGACCTCAGAACCCTGATCAAGGAGGGGCTGTTCTGGATAATAATGGGACGCCTGGTAAGTGGATTACATTGACATCCTTTAATGACAACGGCTGATATCTCATATTTAAGGCTGCGAGGCGCCAGGGTTTGCTTGCTTTCCATTTAGTTGGAAAACGGTTCCCGAATTCCACCAGGCTGCTGGGGTTACTTGGCAAGTCTACCAGGATGTCGATAACTTTGGTGATGATGCCTTATCATCTTTTGTTCAATATCAAAATGCCGGTCCAAATGACCCACTGACAACGTTTGGAAATTCTTATCCTGGACTCGCCAAATTCTATTCCGATGCAAGAGCTGGGACTTTACCTCAAGTCAGCTGGATTGTAGGACCTGCTGAATTGAGCGAGCATGTGCCCTATCTACCTCGAGATGGAGCATGGCTGCAGAAACAAATTGTTGATGCTGTGGTTCATGGGGCAGCATACAATAGTACGGTGCTGATGATATCATACGACGGTTAATTTGATCCCTGGGTTTTCTCAAGATTTTGGCTTTAGTCTGACTATATATAGAGACGGGAGGTTGGGGGGACCATGTCACGCCGTTTCATTCCCCTTCTGGTACTGCTGGGGAATGGCTCAACGTTGAAAACAGTGTCTTCGGATATCTCGGACAAACATATACAGGTCCTGGTGAGTTTATTTCTAACACTTTAAATCTTACGCCGCGTCAATGGCCATACCCACAATAACCCACACGAGCACGGTGATTTTCGCCTTCCGGACCAACCAAAACCCTAGACCCCTATACGGCTACTATCGAGAGTGGGTTTGGCCATTAACGCGGTGTAGGAGTTAATCTCACTGGTTCTAACTTGATCTTAAGGTTTTCGAGTCCCCTTTTCCATCATTTCCCCTTGGACACGAGGAGGAAATGTTTTTACAGAACACGCCGATCACAATTCCCAAATTATGTTCGTGGGTAGGTCCTGCAAAGTATCCCTAAAGTTGGCTGTGCCTAAATGTCTGATAAAATTCTCCAGAGCAATGGCTTCAGGCACTTGGTTACAATGGTACAGCAACGGATCAAATGCCGGCTTGGAGAAGAGCACATATGTCCAACCTCTTGAACGCTTTCGATTTTGACCACGTGAGTGTTGAGAATCCAACCTCCTTTTCACGTACTTATAGAATTCGCAGCCCGACTTCACAATTCCCAAACTGGTGGAAGCTTTAACGCCATCCGAAGACTCAAATGGAAATTGGGATGCTGCGTCCATTTGCCAAGGGAAGTATGGCAACCCACCAACGAAACCTCCCGCTCCCTTTGGCCCCGATAATGAAAATTCAGACCCATCAAAGCTCAGTGAAGAGGGTTACAAAGCTGTTCGAGGATATTTGACTGAAGGACGCTATCTGGTCTTCGAGATGAACGGATTCGCCCTTACAGCCGTTGCTGGCTCAAACAATATCATCGGCACGAAAGCCACAGCCGACCACCGTAGCAAAAGTCAACGATGGGTTCTCCATTCTATTGGAGGCTCAGCCGTGGATGGCGGAAAAGGCGCTGGGACATTTGTATTGACAAGTGCGGTTGATGGGCGATATCTGACCAGTCAAACCTCGCTAGACGCTACAAAAGCTGCTGCAGGAACGTATACAATTATGGATCTAAGAAATGGCAAAGGCTACTCTATGATGAACGGTAATGGGAAATATCTCAGCCTTGACGCTAACGGTACTATTACACCAGTGCAGCAAGCTCAAGGATTTCAGTTATTCAGTGTTACCTATCAGTCTTAGCTTTCGAGCCTGAGTCTGGGAAAGCAATGCAAGCTATATTATGTTGTCTGCAAACCAGACTAGATAACGATGTTGGAAAGCCCTTACCAATCCTAGCATATGACCCAAATGTTCCTTTGGTTATCTGGATTTAAAGGTACGTACATTTTTATGAACTTTATTTAACGACTGTTATTTGCAAAAATTCCTGGCATTACTCCATAACTCTATCCCCAGGATGGTACGTCATTTTTTGATATTTTTCCATAGAGTATAATTACTCGTTTTATGTTTGCAAAAAGTTTATTAGGATTATTTTTGGTATCACCGTGCCTCATCAAATATATATCTATTCGCGTTCATGGAAATAAATCATCTTTTGGGATGTAATCGTAACAATGGCCAATAGGTGACCCTTGTTGGCCCAGCCCCCATAAGCAGGGCACTAATAAGGTTAGAAGACATCCGTGCCGCATCAGCCACCTGCACTGGTGGGTCATGTCCACGTGGGATTTCCAAACCCCGTCACGACAACAAAACATTCAACCACCAAGCAAGAATCTTCAACTGGACTTGTCAGAATTCGTGGTAATTATCTGCATTGGATCTGCGGTGTTGTGAATGAAACGCAATTCTTGATCCATCAACCGCGCGGCGAAGCCGGAAACCACCGGCCAGTACTCTCTTCGGCGCTTGCTTGAGACGTTACAACTGTGCCACACGATAAACAGCAAGCACCTTTGTCAGCCTTAGAAAATCTTAGTTTTCTCGAAATATTTCGACGTCACCATCTTTTTCATCGACTTTGGGAAGAAAAATTGTGAAGCCGGTCAAATGGTTGTCCCCATTGTTGTTGCTGCTTTGGCCTACGCTGCTGTGAAGAAGCACAGGAAAGTGAAAGGTATGTGCAGCTTTCTTATTTGTGAGACCTTGAAAATTGACAAATTGGAAGCAGAACAGCAACAGCAGCAGCAATCTCTCGTACAAAATCAACAACAATATGTGTTTCTCTCACAAGAAACCCAGTCCCGCCAAAGTGAGGAAATGCCATACGTTCAAACACCGCCAGACTTATCAACCCCACACTACTCACCACCACCATACTCACCACCAAATCCACACCACGAGATAGAAGAAGAAGAAATACGCCCCGAATTGCCTCCTAGATTGGAAACATCTCAATTATCACCACAGCACGCTAGAGAGCCATCAGCTCAAGATTCCGAATACGACGACGATGTCGATGCCGTGTCACCACTGACACCCACCTTCCTAAGTTTCCTGACCGTGTCAAATCCCTCCTCCTCAAACTCCCCTGTTCCAAACTCCCCACCTCCCTACGACCACCAAGAGCAAGACCCAGTCTCACCCCTAACACCAACTTTCTCCGCTTTCCCTGACGACAGCGCTTCTGAAATCTCATCCTCCGCAACGCTAGTGCAATCCGACTCAAACAGCACTTTGGCGGAATCGAACCACGCCTATGAGTATGAAATGATGGAACAGGAACCCAATGTTTGGAATTTGGATTCTCATCCTCCACCTGCGCCCAGAATGGCAGAGAACGGGATGGAGGCAAGGAGAACTGCATTGGAGACTGTGGGAAGGCATTTGAGGGCTTTGGGTTGAGTTATTTTGAGTGTGAGGAGTATGAGATGGTGTATAGGGGGGTAGATTATGGAGCCGATTAGTGTGTGTGATGGGCAAATTTTAGAAGAGAAGGACGTCTTAGATCTGTCGAGGATTTTCCGTTTTTAGGATGGCCGCTAGGCCAAGGAGATAAATATTTTGAGTGCCATGAATTATCTAGGGTTTTAACCGTGAGACCAATAAATTGACACAGTTTTGGCTTCAAAGACTTTCTCCATATCTGCGAATCCGCAAAGCTATAACCGACACCTGATGTTTTTTCAATCTCACGTGACCCTAGGAATTCGACAACATCTATCAAACCTACACTTTCTTTGACTAGTGTAATACTAAAAAAAAAGAAACTTTATCTTCAGTTGAGATTGATAGATATATAGCTTTCATATTAAAATGTGGCTATTTTCTCAATCTGAAGAACAGATACACAGTATCGCGATAAACAACCAACTAAACTAACAGCCAGGAAGACTAACAATTCCCACCTATAACCCTAACCTAGTCTCATAGTAATAGACATCTTACCTAGGTAATAAAAAAGACCAATCTCAGTATGACTAACTCACAGTAGCCCCCACTAATTTCCCCACAAATGGAAAAACCCCATAAAAATGACCAACTCGTCTCCCACCGGCCTGCCCACCACCCGATTTAAATAAATCACAATAAAGAAAAGTTTTTCCAACAAACAAAAATCCTCGATGGTCTAGTGGTCATGATTTCCGCTTGTCATCCCCTTGACAAGGCCGCGGGAGACCTGGGTTCGATTCCCAGTCGAGGAGGCAATACTGTCTCTTCGAGTTCATATGTTTCAGACATCCTGAGTTTACACTCAGATTTCATCTTTTTAATTTTTTGGGATTCTATTTTTGGTGGCTTTGTGGGTAAGTTTTTAACGAGTAATTCGATTTAGTATGAGAGATGGGTTGGAGGTTTAGGTGAGGTAGGGAACTTGGGACCTAGTCTTCTAGACTGCCCGCATGACTCATTAAACAATATCCGACCGTGACACTCTTTTATCATCGAGACTTAGGCTTCTCTTATGGTTTATGAAACCTGAGCTAGACTAAACTAACAGCAGTTATAGTAATATCATCATATCATTATTGGGTATCCGAAATTAATTTCCTGCACACTTAGTCGGTACACCTCTCTATTGGGTCTCTCCACTCCAATCCGATAGCCTCGAAAACCCTCTTCTCCTTCACAAGCATATCACCACCGCCTTTTTCCAAGTCGATCCAAGTACCATTCGCCACACTCCTCACTCCACTACTATCAAATTTCCATCCTTTCTTATTCCTGCAGAAAGACCTCAAATCCTTCTCAAATGCTTTCCCACCCGACCATCCAAGGATCGCACAACCTGCAGTTTTCCAAGGGGTGACAATTATGTCCACTCTCCGATGAGGGTTTGGATTCTCCGCATTGGGATTCTTCTTCAGATCTGCTTTCTTCATCGGCCAATCTGGATCTTGCCATGCAACAAACATGTGATCTAGCGAATCAAACCCGCTCTTTGATCTCTTCATGCCTCCCTTCCAGGAAACCGGACTCTGACCCCTCTCACTGGTTCTCTCCGAGTACTTGAGGGTGTGTGTCACATGGCCACTTTCTTCCAAGCTCTCAAGTAGAGGGCAGAGAAACCCTTCTGTTGTTTCTTCATCAGGATTGCTCAAGATGACATCGACGTCGCCACAATCGGGTTTGCCTTTTCTATAACCGCCACAGATAACCATCTGAAATCCAGGTCGAAGTTTGACCGCATGATCCAAGACGATGTTTGCGATTTTTTCTACCTCCTTTCTTGACATCCGCTGCTGAAACTCATTGTAGAATTTGACGCCAATTTGCTGTCCTCTGTGAAGGGTATCCCAGCCGTACTGTATAACATCTTCGATAGTTCTCCATCCCTTCTTATAGAATTGCCTCGCTGTCGTATCCCCAACATCAAAAATGCCGGTGAACAGAATCAGAGCCTGGTTTTTTTCATCTGTTTGAAGATCATCAGCTTCCTGGAGATGGCCAGTATTCTTCCATTCCTGAAAGAGTCCAGCAATTTTTTGTCCACAGTTTGGGAGATTGAGCACTTCCTTTGCAGATTTCAATTTATAGGGGTAAGCAGAAATAGTTGAGATGCCCCCCGAATACGCCTTATCGGAAAACTTATGGCCCACAGCTTCTGCTCCCATTAGGATATGAGCATCTCTGATGATCCGTAATTGGGACAAGAATTCGTCATTTACGCAATGGAGGGGTGTCGGGCGTTCACAAGAATATTTTGAATGTAGATAGGCTGGTACGGGTGGCAGGTTGGCAACAATATCATGTTCTGAGGTTGTTTCATGGAGAAGACGAGGTGGCCGTGTGGAAGCCTGTGATCCTTGACTCTGAGATTTGCTAGGCTTATTCCTATGGTGGGATTTCTCCATTGGTGGTGCTTCGGCTTTCATTCGGGATAGTGCGTGTGAAGGGTTCTTCTGTTTATCGGGTTTGGTGTGTTGTGGTTCTCCTGTTATTCTGCCCTCGTAGATCAAATAATCTTCTATCGGTAGCAGCTTCCCTGCGGTAACAGAGTCCGTATACCAAGAGAGTTTCAATACCTTGACGGTATCTTTCTTTGTTCCATGCGACCTGTTTGGCTTTGTCGACGCATTTCGAATTGCACTAGCAGGTTCTCCTAAGCTTACGGTTGCAGAGATGCGACCATTTGAAGGAGTTTTCCGTGGCTTGCTTGCAACTTCGGTATCTGTCTGTCCCTCTGACTCAGTGGAAGAGTCCAGCGTTATCACATCCTTCCCATCTTTATCCTTATTTACCCTCTGCTTCTTTTTCGGACGCGTACGGCGTTCGTTTTCGGCCTCGCTTGTATCGTTGATCTTTCCCTTGCTCACAACCTCCTCAGTAAAGAGCTTCAATGTACGGAGGTCATGCGCTGCTCGTTTCGCAGTCTTGATGTTTCCAAGTATCAGCTCTGCTTCCTCGAGATTGTAAACAGGATCTATTTGTTTTGCGAGTTTGTGAAGTTCATCAACCTTGAGAAAGCTTTTGAGGAGGTAGATGGGCGGGAATTTGAGAGGCATTGTGTCCGCCAGGTATAAGCTGGTTGATCTTGTTGGGGTAGCGAGTTGTGAATCGCGGGGTTCTTTATGTTGTTAGATGGGGATAAAGCGATGACGAGTTGATCACTTTTGCGCATCCAGACATCGCGTTAAGTAGCCTCTGGCTTCAAAAAGTATCATGTGGAATCTTTTCGGTTGCATTTGCTTCAGAATGTTGCGAGGCAATTCAAACCCAAGATGTTGTGGGGAGCACACTAGAGTCCACCTGGTGGTCGAAAGATATCGATTACGTAAGGGCAATAAATGGATCTGATTAGGCCCTGCTAGAGAGGGGTTAAATGTTCATATAAAATCGAGAGCAGTAAAATTTATTGTTATTTCACTGCTTTTTAGTTATTATTAATGAGAGGTTGAATACATCCAAGAGCTCAGGCTAGTATTGTTTTGAAATGGCTCAAATACTAAATCTGCTTTTTCGAGTCCTACTCCCTCCCATACGAATGCTCTTTCCCTCGTATGGTAATGAATAATCGCCCTCATCAACCGGTCACAGGTTGCATTAAAATAGACTATTTTGATGGTGCGTTGCTGAATGGCAACTGAACTGTGAGTTTTACCCAGAATTACAATTTATTACCACTAGGCTGCTGTGAGTGACTAGGGAATATATCACTGGATGATAGAAATGGGGTCTAATTAATTAAGCCTTGACTTACTTTGTGAGAACTTAGTTAGAAAACATACTCACAAAAATCCATTGCCGAGTACGGCCAGGAGTTCATAGTATACATTTTTTGTCTGTTTCATTGGTAGCACGCGCTGAGCCACCATCTATAGATTCCGTTCTTTGCCTGATGAACGCCAAATGCTTAACCAGAGCCGTTGAATATTCTCCCAACGCCATCGAAGCTGTTTTTTACCCCCTTGGGACATTTCTGCGTAGCCACCAGGTTTTATACATCCTCAAACTCAACGTCTTCTTCGCTTTCCTCTTCATCTTTTGGTGTGGGTTCCTCGATTCTGACCTTCTTCGCAGGGCGACCTTCTTCATTCGGCGTACCAGGTCCTGTTACCGGACTCGTTACGCCTGTGCTGGTCCCACTACCCGAAGCACTGCCACGCTTCTTCAGGACGCCTGCCAAGCCACTTCCAGATGGAGCAGAAGCTGGCTTACCTTCTCCTCCAAAAGAGCTGGCAGGAGTTCCCACACCTGATCCGGTGCCAGTCGGAACCACATCCTCAAAGCCAAGGTCTTCTTCATCTTCGTCATCGGTTTCATACTCCTCGTCTTGCTCTTGCTCAGCTTCTTTGGCCTGCTCAGCCTTTAGCCTTGCAAAGTAATCATCAATCTCAGTACTATCGCCATTTGCAGATGCTGTGTCAAAACTGAGGTCCTTCTTGTCAGGCTCCAAAGACTCGGAGGAATGCGAGCCGGTGTTCGCACCAAATTTCACTTGCTCCCCACTGATTGTGCTATGGGTGAAATGAACTGGTAGAGCATTCTGTGCTGCAGTCTTCTCCTTTCTTGCTTTCTCAGCAGCAATATCAGCTTCAGTAGGGCCGTCAGAAGTAGTAAGCGTAACGGATATCGATGTAGGTCCAGTATTAGCCAATCCCTTGACTGCTGTAGGTCTTTCAACCGCTGCGTCAAGAGGTGCAGTCTCGCTGGCAGGGTTAGTCTCATCACGAAATACCTTTCGCGCAGAACTCAAAGCTTGCTCGAATGTGTTCTCAGGGATTATGACTTGATCGATCTTTGGCAATAGGTCGGTGATAAATTTGAATTGGGCGTTCAGCTTCGTCGATTGTTCGTGTCCACCTCGATTGGTCTCCGTAACTGGCTCGAGATCGTGTCCGCACCGATGACAGAGAAATCCATTGGGACCTGTCTTATCTAACACCTCCATCACAGTCCACTCAGCCTTGCATCTGGGACAAAAGTATTCCTTCCTTTCGAGTGCCGGTACTGTATTTCCCTGAACCTGTTTATCGATAAGATATACTCGCCACTTAATTGCATCGATTGTAGCACGGTAGTCGATGTAGTAGTAAGTTCGGTTCATCGGGCGCTGTTGGCCTTCCTTAATTTCTGGTCGAGTATGACTGCAAGAGGGCGGAGTTAGCAGCAAAAGTGAGAATATAATCGAGATGACCTTACACTGCTAGGAATCGGTCCTCTTTCAGGCGACCACAAAGCTTATGAAGTTCTTTCGTGTTCATACCCATAAGATATGCCATATCGTCATCGCGCAAACTGTTGATTGTGTCAACAACTCCTTTCGAAGATACTGAGCACTCATCAAGAGACATACGCTGAATGGATGATCAGCGCATCAACTACCAGAATGTGCTTCGTTTCATAGAACGAGCGCACGCAGGAGCGCACAAGCATCTGCGCCAAATCCATGATTGCAGTTGCTCTCAAAATAAGCCGAGAAGATTGTGTAGTAGCAGTTGAATAAGGCTTCCTGAGGCGGGTTTGCGCAAAGGATGAGCTGTGAGAAGGATGGCGACAAGGTCATCCAGAAGAACAAGGAAAGATACTTCAAAGAAAGTGGAAGGCGCCCATTCTCCACGTCAACAGCAGGTCATGTTGAGAGGTGAATCAGAAGGGGTGAAGCAGCGAAAAGGCGTCCGATGTTAAGAGGGACAATGTTGTAGAGTAGGGGAAGGAATTATTCACAGGCCGAGGAGAGGGTTGCCTTGAGGTCCCGCAAGGCTGAATCGAGCTAGTCCCTTTTAGTACTAGTACTCCCGCCTTGCTGGATTTTTCAGGGAGCACCAAATGCCCCACCAAATTGAACTGGACTTTGACTTTTGCAATTGGATGCTATGAGAGGCAGCCAAACCTTTGCACGATGGCAGACAACGCTCCTTCAGCTGGGTCGACTAGGACAGGTGTTGAGGGTGCCAGTCGCGAGGATAGGGGCCCGTCCCAATCATACTCGAGGAATTCGAGGGGGGGCAGAGGGCAAGGCAGTCGAGGTCGAGGAGGAAATCAGGGCCGTGGGAGGGACAGGGGCTTCGGTGCGAATAATTCGAGAGGTCGTCACAAAAAGGCGGACATGGGGCGTGGCGAATGGAGGTATGTTCTGCTACGGTCTCAATCTACTACACGACTAACTAAACAAGTCGTATGAATACAGACAAGAGGAAGCGGAATGAAGAAGAGCAAGCAGCTAAACGCCTAAGGACCGGAGCAGAAAACGAATATGCTACGACCCAATTTTCAAAAGAGGAGATTGAAGCGGAAGGCCGAAAACCAAAAAGGAAAGTTGCTGTTTTGATTGGTTATGCAGGGTCTGGATACAAGGGGATGCAGATCAATGGCAACGAAAAGACAATCGAAGGCGATATATTCAAGGCCTTTGTTGCGGCTGGTGCAATATCGAAGGCCAACGCGGATGATCCAAAAAAATCGTCTTTAGTGCGATGTGCTCGTACAGATAAGGGTGTTCATGCTGCAGGCAATGTTATATCCTTGAAGCTTATTGTGGAGGAGCCCGACATTGTCCAGAAAATAAACGAGCATTTACCTCCACAAATCAGAATATGGGGTATGGAGCGAACAAATGGCTCATTTAGCTGCTACCAGACTTGCGATTCAAGATGGTACGAGTACCTAATCCCGACCTACTCCTTCATACCACCACACCCGAAAAGTTTTATGGGCAAAAAGCTGGTTGAATCTGCTGAGAAAGAAGGTGTTCTTGACCAATGGAGGTCCCGCCAAGAGGATGCCGCCGATTTCTGGGAGAAGGCAGAAACGGAGTATGTGAAGCCAATCCTTGACAAGCTTGACCCCGAGATGCAAGAAGCAGTCATGGCTCTTATTCATAGCTCTGTCGACGAAAATGAGCCGGAAGTTTCAAAGAAGAAACAAAAGCAAGCAGCTAAGGCTAGAGAAGCCGCTAGTGTCCAAAAATCCGACTCTGATGGGTCAAAATCCAATTTAACACAGGCCGATGAAGCCATCGACAGCGAGCGTGGACCTTCGATGGTCAAGGAAGAAAAGCCGGAAGACATCGTTGATACCTCCAAGTCTTCGGATAGTGTGTCTGAATCTGCTCGACGAAACGGTGGGGATGAAGAAAATCTGGAGACAAAAAATGAGGCCGGAGGAGAAGTGAAAAACAAGGATGAAATGGAGGGGATAGAAGTCAAAGTTGTGAACGATGTTCAAATTAAGAAAGAAGAAGGGACAGAAGCTTCAAAATCAATCCTGACACCACTCGATGTCGCCGTTAAGGAGATCAAGGCAGCTTACATTGCCGCCAAAAAAGCTTACCGCATCTCAGACTACCGTCGCCAAAGAGTTCAAGATGCACTCAGCTGCTATATCGGCACTCGCAACTTCCACAACTACACCATCCAAAAAACATTCCTCGATCCCTCAGCCAAACGAGTAATTCGCTCTTTTAAAGTCGGCCCAACCCCTGTTATCATCAACGACACAGAATGGCTGTCTCTGAAAGTTCATGGTCAGTCCTTCATGATGCATCAAATTAGGAAGATGGTAGCAACGGCAGCACTGGTTGTGAGATGCGGCACTGAACTTAGCATCATTCAGGAGAGTTACGGACAGGCTACAATTAGTATTCCAAAAGCACCGGGACTAGGTTTATTACTTGAAAGGCCTGTATTCGACACCTATAATGAGCAGGCCAAGACCAAATATGAAAGAGAGAAGATTGATTTTGACAAGTTCCAGAAGGAAATGGATGAGTTCAAGCAGAGGGAGATTTATGATAGGATATTCAGGGAAGAGGAGAAAGATCACCAGTGAGTTTTGCTCATAAGATTGGCCATTATTGGATAATTACAGTTGGTTAATTCCGATTTAGATTTCATACCTTCTTCCACCACATTGATCATTATCGCACAGACTACTTCCTTTGGGTCACTGCTGAGGGAATTTCGGCCGCAAGGCAGAGCAAAGTCAGAGCAGAACTAATGGAGGATGATAATGCTAGTGATAATGAGCCTGATGCCAATGGAGAAGAGGGTTGAGCGATGAGCTTGAAACACAACCAACCAAGTATCAGTTTTATAGGCAGCTTCTATAGCTCGTCTCTGAGACACAGATGTGGCCAAGACCTGAAAATGTGATCTGCCGCGGAACATTGGAACATTGACCGAAGTACAAGGCTTTGAATACATAGATATTAGAGAGCAAGCCACCAATCAAGTCTTACCATGTCTAATACTGTCGAAACTCCTATGACTATGCACATGAATCGTAATTGTGAGGTAGAGCCCAAATTTCTTTTGCCAGTCCCACACCAAACGCCCGCTGAGATTTGCCAATACCAAGTAGAGCATCTACTTTTCTTTGCGCCTGAGATGCTTCAGGATAGATGTTAGTAGTCCAGGTTTCCGTTTCCAATTATGATCCAGATCCAGAAGCAGCATTCGTAGACTCAGCATCCTTCCTTAAGATATTCTCAGCTAGTTGTCCAACCCTGACTGAGTCCACATCCATGCTCCCCTCCCCCTCCCCCTCTCCAATGTCTCTCAATGGTCCAAAGAGCCACAATTCTTTGAGTTCCCTCGAAAGCTGTAAAAGATCTTGAGTGGTTTTGACCTAAATTCGACATTAGTCCTAATTCTCGAGGCTCATCATCAATCATCAACCATAGAAGCTCATGCATTCCACATCTCGCATAAATACACGTCAATAATTTGAATCCCCAGAAGACTTGCAGTTTGTACCATCAAACCAAAATAAACACACATCGAACACGAATAAAATAGATAGACATACCAACGCAGCAGTCTCAACCTCCATAGCAAGCGATTGGGCCGCAGCATGCTCCTTCACCGCGCTCGTCACGTTTTCTTTCTCGTCATCTTTCATACTAGCAAGTGAAACCAACTTCATGAACCGATCGAGCATCTCAGCGACTCCTCGCTGTTCCCGATCTAGATATGCGCGCGTATTAGTGGTGTTTGAAGGTCGCGTAGTTGTGGTGGCTGGCTGAGTGACAAGTTGAACTTCTTGTGCCATATCGGCAGGAATAGATGGGGTAGAAACTTGAGATTTATGTATGTGAGGAGCTTCAGCTTGAAGGAGACCTCTTGTGTTGCGGTATTGTGTTTTGTGGTTGAGCGCTGTAATGGAATTTCTTGACAGGAATTGAAGAAGTCGGAAATGAAGTTGAACATGGCTTACCGATCAAACTACTAGTTGTGGCCTGCTCCCCGTCCATTGCAGGCACTCGGTTAAAAAAATATTTGATAGTGAATGTAGTTGTGAAAATGGAAGGAGCATTGTGAAGCTCAAGTTCGAGGTGAATGCCCCTCAGGCACGGACCATATTCCACGCCGCTTTACCACTTTCGCCTGACTGCCCCTCTATGCTTCGAACACGGATTCCGACAACTCTCAAACATCAGAGGGCCTTTCACCAAGCTGCCTTAGCCCTCCCCTCGTTCTCCTCCATACTTGAACATTATCGAAATCAGCAGCGAAAATGCAGTCCGGAATATCAGGTACCTTTTTCACTGACCCAAACTACTCAGCAGCTCAGCTCCAACTAATCAACCCCTCTCCAGCCTCCCAAGAACTGCAAACCGCATTCAACAACCTTGTCTCAAACGAGTCCCAACGAGGCCTTCTTGTAACCATAGAAAAAGAATCCCTCGTCCCCTCTACCGTCCTCTCCCCCTCCTCATCCTCCTTCGAGTCCGACCTCTCCCTCCTTACACCCCACCTCCAGCCCAAAACCGCGCTCTATATCATCCTACGCCGCTATGAATCCACCACTCCCTCGCCCTTCATTGCTGTCACCTATGTCCCAGATGCCGCGCCCGTGCGACAGAAGATGCTCTTCGCATCTACGCGCTTAACCCTTGTGCGCGAATTGGGAATCGAGAGATTCAGGGAGACGATATTTGCGAATAAGGAGGAAGATCTAAGCGCGGAGGGGTTCAAGAAACATGATAAGCATACTGCTTTGGAGGCGCCCTTGACGGAAGAAGAGGTTAGTCTTGGGGAGGTAAAAAGGAAGGAGGCAGAGGAGGGTAGGGGACTTGGGGAGAGGAAGAGTCATGTTAGTAGTGGAGTGAGCATGCCAATTACGGATGAGGCTACAGGAGCCTTGAAAAACTTGGGAGGTGGAGAGGGAGATAATGGTAATTTAGTACAACTCGTAAGTGTATTATCCATTGCAAAGTTACATTTTGGAATGAATGCTAACTATGCCACTAATCGGACAGAAAATCAACATCTCCACAGAAACCATGGAATTGGCTTCTGTCACCAGCACACCGATTGCATCACTCTCGACAACCATCTCCTCTACCGAACCCCGGTACTCGTTCTATCGCTTCACACACTCTCATAATGGCGAAACCACCTCCCCAATCCTATTCATCTATACCTGCCCTTCCGGCTCCAAGATCAAAGAGCGAATGTTATATGCAGCATCATCTCGTTCCGCTGTGCAAGTCGCAGACACAGAAGCTGGCATAAAAGTCGAGAAGAAAATTGAGGCAAGCAGCCCTGAGGATATTAGCGAAGCGAGCGTACTGGATGACTTACATCCCAAGGTTGAGGTTAAGAAGGCGTTCGAGAGGCCTAAGAGGCCAGGAAGAAAATGAGGTGTTAGTATTACGCATTGGATGGACGGCTGTTCCGGATTTTGGAGTTTTTTTTGGCTACGAACAAACAGGAATATAAAAGCGAATGAACGGGAGGTAAATGGAACATGATCAATTCAGGACGCTATGCTGGAATATGCTCCTGTACAAGTCATATGAGAATAGACCAAAAATGCAGGTGCATGAAATACCGCCATACCAATTCTCCTCATACATTGCTTCTTTCATCAAGATATCCCTCCCCAACTTATCCCAAAGTTCCAAAACAACCTTCCCCAATTCAATTTATATACCTTCCAGTCTAAAGCCAAGATTTTAGATATCAAAATGTGTATTCAACCTCCCCACAACTTCACCATTTTCTGAGCTGAAGCCAAAGATATGGCTAGCTCTATTCTTCATACTGTCCACCCACGATTGGAATAGTGCTGTGTTCAAGCTTCTCCTTCAGGAACTCGTATACGGTGAATGTGACAGCTTGACCGGGTGCTACTCGCATGATACGGGGCGTGATACCCTTGTAGAAAGCGTGGAAACCTTCTTGTCTATTTTTCTATTGTTAGCACTTATCCATCAACGCCTTTCAACCCACAATGCTTCCTTCATCTTCAGACCTCGACTCGAATTCCTCAGGGAAAGATATAACAATTGTGCCAAAAAAGCGGGAGAACCAGAGGAAACTCACTTAAACATATCCCTCGCAATACTCGCAATCCTCCCCATTGCCGTCTCCCCAGGCACCCCTGGCGTCTTCTGCAACCTCGTCTTAATCGTATCAATGGGTGCATTACTCAGTGGTCCCATCGCTCCACTCACAAGCCCAATCAAGGTAGTTTGATAACTAGGCAAAGGACTATCACTATACTGCGGCTGCCACTTCTGCAACAACTCCTTAAACTCCGTATAAGCGGTGAAATTCACAGCTTGGTTACTACCCTGTCGCAAAGCGGTGAGGGACACGCCGCGGTAGAGAGCTCCGATGCCTTCTTCTTTCACCACGGTGTAGAGGGCGTGTGCGGCATTGCGGTATTTGGGGATGTCGAGCGGGTCCGCCATGCTGTGGTGTTGGGCTTGGAGGCGGATTTTTATTACTTCCATTGGGGTTACTACTGCGACGGCCTCGGTTACTCCTGCTGCTAGGCCGGCTGGAGGGATCTTGTTAGCTGTTGTATTTATTTCGTGTTTGGGCTTTTGGCAACTGTAGGAGATTTGAGATATAAATCGCTCCAGTTGAGTAACATCCGGCAGAAATTGGGGAAATGGTAGTAAAGGCATAAATAAAACTCACCCAAGAAAGTCGACCGCCCAGATACAGCTCCAGTCTCCTTATCCGCAAGCATCTTCTTATACGCCTCAAAACTTGTAAATCGTATCGCCATCTTCGGTACAATACCCGTCATTACAGCGCCCAGTCCCTTGTATAAAGCTAGGGGTGTTTCCTTCCTTGCGATTTCTACACCAGTCTTAATGAAGCCTCTCCTTTTTGCACCAGGAGCACGAGCTCGCCGCGAGAGTTGCATTCGAACTTTGATGGTATCTAATAGCATAGTTAGTTATTTTGTAGATTAGCTTTAGAGGAGGGATAGCATACCTAAGGGATGGCAAACCATGGCTTCCATCATGCCTGCTGCTCCTCCAGCTGTTGAAAATGTGTTAGCATGTGCTTTCTGACTCAAAATCTCAGATAATTAAAGGATTTGGGCTCACCGATTAAATTCGTTGCCACCGAAGCTGGCTTCTTGCCATTCGACCCCCCAACTTTTTTCGCCGACATCTTGGAGACGTTCGTGAGGTTGTGGAAGGTTTGCGCTGCTGGGTGCTGTTGATTCGGGTCAATGGGCCTCTCCCTTACTCCTCCCTTGACTTTCTGAATCCTAGTTCCGATGTGAAGACAAAAGACAAGCGGCTGGTTCTGAAATAATGGCAGACAGTTTAAAAAAAAAAAAAAGACAATGTAGAGTAAGAATATTAACTGGGAAAGAGAGAAAGGAAAAAAGAGAAAGCGTCACGGTTCCTAGCTGTTGAAGCTCGGTGATGCTTTGTTAGTCACTCTGGCTCTGGTCCTTCCATCCCGAACTCGATCCGCGGTCCAGTGCCCCTTCACATTCCTAGCTTGTCCCCATGCAGCCGTGTGCCAGTGGCCTTGTGCCGGGATGGGAAAAGCCATCATGTGTGGAGCCGGAGAGCTGGGCCTTAGAGAGTCGTTTTAGCTCGGCGTAACGGAGGGCTGTGAAGCACCTCACTCAATGTTCTAGAAAAAGAGCTCGAAAAGTACGCGGTCAGGCGATACGCCATTGGAAGGTCATCCTAGCTCTGGGGGAGCTGAGAGGTGGATGAGCGGAGCGTCTCTCTTGCCTAGAGCTAACTAACTCCTTGGTTGGAGAGGAAGCTGAAAACGAAGCACATGTTCTTCAATTGCTTTGCGGTTCTTTGTGGAAAGGAGTAGCTTGCATGTGCCTGTGACGTCGAGTCGGTTGAAGCCTCGACTTGCCGAGCCTGCATGAAGCTTGTGAAATCGGGGGTCTGAAATCGCGGGGAACGGGGTCTCTCGGCTTGCTGCTGCGAGGTCGGACATTCCCGGCTCAAGCTTTTTCAGGGGAACCGAGGTCCAAAACTGGTCACGTGGGCCCTGATTCTTTCCAGCTTCATCCAGTTTAGAAAGTGTTTCTAAGTAGAAGATTATTGAAGGTAGTAGTATTTTTAAAGCTGATTTTCATTAGTAAATTAACGGCCTTTATTTATATTAAATTAAACTTTATAGAAGAGTATAAAAAGCTTAAGTAAGGTTTTGTTATAACTTTCTTAATATTACCCTGTTTTCCTTTTTGTTTGAATACGTCAAGACAATTAAAGAGACTCGGAGTCTAGCCCAATGTTACAGATGCGTTTAATTGTTATGGAATGCTAAACATTGGTTAAAAATACTTCCAATATCTCCTGGGAATTAACTTAATAACCTATTATTGAGCTACCTCCATTGGACCGAAATCGAAAAGAATGAAATAGATATATTTGCAGTGCCTCATAAATCCCCTACAACGATTGAGATAACGTTCCGCTAACTTTAATGCCTCTCTCTTGCTATGATATTTTGAACGCCAAAGAAATACAGAAAACTGTGGAAGCAAGAGTAGAAACAGGTTGATACATGCAATTATATCTTCTCGTATTCTTATAAAATGTACATGTACCCGTAACTCCCAAATATTCCGCTCCCCACCCCAACCCAGCCTTAAATCTTACTCAATAAGGTCCCAAGCACCTCCTTCGTGGCTCCGTTATACTCCTTAACCAAACCCGCAATCCCCTTAAACTCCTCAATCCCAGCATCACCCATACACTCATAAATCCAACTCTCACTCGTCGTAACAACCGCACCCTCCCTCCTCAACCTCTCCAACGCAATAGGCACTTCCTCCCTATTACAACTACTAACCCCATCCGCCAAAATATAAACCTTATGTCCTTCCCTCAATGCATCCAGCGTCGTTTGCGTAACACAGATATGCGATTCGATTCCAACAATGACGATTTCGGAGGGCATCGAAGGAGAGAAATGCCGTGAGATTTCGGGCACCCACATGCTGAAGGCTTTCTTTTCGGCGTGTTCTACGGCGGTAGTGAGGAGGGGGAGGAGCTCCGTGCAGGTTTCTCCTAGGCGTGCGCGGTTTTGGGTCGTTGCGTATATGGGAATGTTGAGGATCTGGGCTGCGCGAAGCATCTTTTTGGTAGTTGTTATACTGGGAATTGTGAGTTGGTTGAGTTTGGGGTGAAGGGGTGGAAGGGAGGAACGGCGTACATTTTTTCATATTCCCATATTGCGGGTCGGAATTTTTCTTGTATATCGCAGATGCTGGAAAAACGACTGGATTAGTATTTGATTTTATATCGACATGTCTTGTTGGCAGCAATGGATTGAGGGAGGAGAAGGGCGAACGGACAAAAGGGCGGGGCGTGCTGTAGTGCTGACATTAGCATTGTGCGACGACAAACTTGGTGTAATTTGGAGTGACAACTTACTTAGACGCCTTGTTGGCTTGTCAGGCATTATGAGATAATTTGGGTGCGATTGCTTGCTTCTTTTGTAGAGTTCGTCGAGTGTTGTGGTGGAAAGAGAGCGTGTGAATGACAAAAATCGGAAGCTGCAGGGGCGATGGTGGGGTGCCGAGGGGCAACTGCGCAGGTGGGATTTTGCCGGGATCTGGAAGCCTCTCCTTGCTTCCGTATTTCAGACAAAACCAACTCCTTTTTGAGTAGTCCCAAAGCCATTTAGCTCATCCTCTCACCATTCGCTATGTACAGTATTTCCGAGTTCTTCCTCGAAGTCTCGTTACTCAAGAGAAATCCTTCGGACTTTTGCTCTCTCTATCCAAGACCTATTACCCTCCTTGGTACCTTTATGGATGTTATAGATCTCGTCGATTAGAGCAGGTACGAAAGTTCCTGGGCCTTTTGACATCTGCCCTGGCAGCTGCAACTTCTGCCCCGATCTCGTAATGCAATAAAACCAGCCAGCGCGGCAAGAAGTTTATCCTTCTTGCATACAGCCAGCATCAAGGAAATTGTAGTACCCAGGACACA
Organism: Cudoniella acicularis; assembly: GCA_013054445.1. Classification (NCBI taxonomy): domain Eukaryota; kingdom Fungi; phylum Ascomycota; class Leotiomycetes; order Helotiales; family Helotiaceae; genus Cudoniella; species Cudoniella acicularis. The sequence continues at coordinate 25,649 of JAAMPI010000001.1, forward strand.
ACCACTACCAGTAATTCTGCCCAGGAGCTCATGGCCGTTTTCAACAGCAAAAGTCCGCGATCCATCACTGACAAAGTCAGTAGCTCCTGTCATTACTATCACATTCCGCTCCCTCCGGGCAAGATCTCGGACTAGTCGAGCCTTTTCTTCCTCGTTCAGAGTACTAGCCCCGCTGTCGACTCCTCTTTGCTGAACCACGGATCCAAAGACAGTCTTTATTTCACCCTCGTTGCCTTTGATAACGTCAAAATATCCGGCAGCCAACAAGGTCTTGACTGCATTTCTCCTCACTGCGGTAGCACCAGCGCCAACTGGATCAAAGACCACTGATCCTCCTGCTAAATTATATGCCTTCAAAGCTTTCGCATAATTCTCTAATCCCTCTGGCGTAACAGTACCCATGTTGATGACCAAAGCACCTCCTAGTTTGCTGAGATCTGCCGCTTCTTCTCCATAATTTGCCATGATTGGAGATCCACCAACTGCGAGAGCAACATTCGCAGCAAAATTTTGAACAACTAGATTCGTCATGTTATGGGAGAGTGGTGTGGTATCCGCGACTCCTGCAACAATATCCAACACTTGCCGGAGTAGGACTTTAATGTCCACAGGTTTGTGGGGAGAAGCAATTGAGGCAGCAGCGAAAGGTGGTGGTGTCCGAACAAGCTCTAGAAGTTCCTGGGCTGCTTTCTTTGGATCTTCAGCTGCTATAATGCCACTAACAATCGCAGCTCCATCAAGCTCCTTACTAGGATCTGAGGATTGATACAGCACACGCTGGACTGTGGAAGCATTAATTCCTCCGATGCATACTGTTCGCACATGCGCTCCTTCTTTAGCAATACCACGAAGAATCTCTTTGGTTCCAGCAGTTCCAATGATGTCTTTTGTGTTTGTTTTTCTGAGCCTCATTCAGTGATGCATGCGAAGCGAAAGACAACAGCACTTACGTTGACGTGGCGAACATGGTTCCAATGCCCAGGTAATCTGCCCCATCTCTACATGCTGCTTGTGCTTCTTCAAGGGTGGATACAGTGACGCCAATTATGGCATTGTCCCCAAGCAGTTTCCTCGCACTTGGGAGGTCTGGTGGGAGTTAGATGTGTGGTAGATACAGCCGTAGTAGCAGTGCACGTACCCAGATCATCTTGGCCGATGTGTACACCCTCGCAACCCACTGCCAATGCTACATCAACTCGGTCATTGATGAGAAGAGGCACTTTGTGCTTTTTCGTGATAGCATGCAATTTTTTGGCCGTCGAGACAAGGACCGCAGTATCGCTGAGTTTGTCTCTATATTGAACCAAAGTGACACCTCCCTCCAGCGCGGCTTCAACAACTTGCACGAGGTCCCTGTTTCCCAGAATGGCTTGCGTAGAGTCCGTCACCAAATAAAGGGAATAGTCGACATATTTGAGTGCCATCTTGGGACTGGAGGAGGAGGCCGATCACGTGATATGTACAGGTTTCGCACCCAGTTACATGGTCTGGAGAGTGGGTGTGATGCTGTTGTGGAATCTTACCGGCCTGATAAATAGTATCAAATAGAGGAATTCCAGCCTAATGACAGCAGCCACAAGCACAGGTGCAGGAGCAGATGCAGCAAAATCTGCAAGCAAAAATACGCTGACAGAGTAGCCTTAGGCCCACCCTGGAAACGTCGGGTTTGGAGGATGATTTGACACGCTAACGCCCTTTTGGAACAGGCTCAGGCAAGCGCGAATTCTAATTCGAGTTTCCACCACTTCTATTCACATCCATCGTGAACTCCTCTCTCTTCCATCTTTTTCTCCATCAAACATCGTCTTCGCCCGCCAGCACAAGACAACAACTCCATCAGCACAACGCACCACTTCCACTGTTCTGTGCAACCCAGAACAAGCCATCAACCCCAGCATCGCTGCTCACAAAGACACATCGCATCGCACCCAAAAGAAAGTGGCCAGTCATCCCAGACAGCGCCTCATCTCGCCCAGGAAGCCAACTTCCTCGCCCTTCTCAACAAAGCCATCACCACGTCTACGGATACATCTGCGTTATATGTATCTCACACCCAACGCCAACGACCTCAGACACCAGCCGCCTATCGAGCTGCAAACATTTCGCATACCGCGGAAACCTTGTAGCCCCTACTTCAGCAGCAACGGCTAAGAACCCGCCTCGACCTCATCGAATGTTTCGCTAGCAACCACCAGAATCTATCTCCTTTCGTGCCTCTTCGCTTCCCCTCACCACCCTCGCATGTCAATGTCGCATCATCCGGTCCATAATCGCCACTAAAATCCCCATCCATACCAAGAAATTTGAAGTTATTCCGAGCTACATACAACCGCAATCATGGCTACCATCAATATCCGCAGCGATGTGAAAGATCCCTTCTACCGCTACAAGATGGAGAGGCTGCAGTCCAAGATTGAAGGCAAAGGCAACGGAATTAAAACCGTTATTGTCAACCTTAGCAGCGTTGCCCAGTCGCTTGCCCGCCCTGGTGCCTATGTCATTAAGTATTTCGGTTTCGAGCTAGGAGCTCAGACCAACACGAACCCTGCCGACGATCGTTGGATTATCAACGGTGCTCACGAGGCCTCCAAGCTGCAGGACTACCTCGATGGTTTCATTAACAAATTCGTTCTCTGCAAAAAGTGCAAGAACCCCGAGACCGATGTGGTCATCAAAGATGGCCGTATTCTCCTCGATTGCAAGGCCTGTGGTCAGCGCTCCGACGTCGATCTTCGCCTCAAGCTAAGTGGATTCATTCTCAAGAACCAGCCCAAGAAAGGCAAGAAAGACAAATCCGAGAAGAAGGCTGCACGAAGGGCCAAGGAGAACGGAAATGGCAACTCCGATATCAAGGAGAATGGATCAGGCAGTGGTGACAATAACTCTGAAAATGGATCAAACGGTGACGGTGATTATGCTGTCGAGGCAGGTAGTGATGACGAACTCACTCGCCGTATCAAGGCTGGTGCCGAGGAACTCGACGAGGTTGCCGAAGTCAAGGACGATGAATGGACTGTTGATATGTCTGCCGAGGCTGTCAAGGCCCGTCAACAACAGCTCCCAGATGATCTCAAGCAGAAACTCGTACTAGGTGGCGACGAAGATGACGAGGATGGAGAAGGTGGCGGAAATTCCAAGTACGACCAATTCGGCAGCTGGATCGTCAATGAGGCTGAAGAGAAGGGCTCCGTTACCAAGCTCGATGATATCGCAATCTTCATGAAGGCCAAGGAATTGGGTATCGAGAACAAGCACCGTACCCTTCTTGTCCTAGTTCAAACCATTTTCGACGATGACATCGCAAAGCAAATTCCCAAGCGCGCTCCAATGCTTAAGAACGTAAGTCTGGGTTTTCTGTGATTACGAGGCCTTCTATTAACTTGTATTTAGATTGGCACCTCCGAAAAACACCAAAAGGCCCTTCTTGGAGGCGTCGAGCGATTCGTTGGTCTCCGTGGCAAAGAGAAGCCTGAAATCTATGAGCAAACCTCCAAGATTCTTCTTGTCCTCTACAACGAAGACCTTCTCACCGAGGAGGTCCTCACCAAATGGGGCACCAAAGCTAGCAAGAAATACATCGACCTCCCCACCAGCAAGAAAGTCCGCAAGTCCGCTGAGACATTCCTCACTTGGCTCGCTGAGGCTGAAAGCGATGATGATGATTCTGATTAGTTATCATCTTGGACAGCTCGGTAGTCTGACAGGTTTGAGAACTATGTCGGAATTACCAATCTCGCAATCCTTGTTTGGCTTACTGGTTGTGCTTGGAGGATTCCTCTTGCTTTGATAGACAGATTTTTGTTGGTGTGCTTTTGTTACTCAACTCCGTCCTTACAGTCGCGCAAAAGTCGTCCGTCTTGTGCTTGTATCAAATGTATGCATTCTTCTCCGCTACATAACTCCATTTTCACGTGAGGTCTAAAACTTGTCTGATACTTGGTGAGATATGTCCAGGTACATCTATTTCCTAAACCGTGACATTTAAAGCTACAAATTCATACTCATCCATTTTTGGTGTCTCCAACTGCATTTGGCTTTGGCCTCCAACATAACAAGCAAGCCACACTGCATCTGCATTAGCTCTCTCCATTGCTATCCTCACCTCGTCCCTCTCCCAGACCAAACTCCCCAAAACCTCTATCGCCTCATCAACCATCTCATCCACTACCTCCACCCAACCCACAATAGCACACAATAACATAACAACACCCTCCCATTTCTTCCTCGCCTCTCCATAAATCCCCCTCCCTGCCTTCTTCTCAGCTTCCATCTCCCTCTTCGCCTTCCTCACCACCCCCATAATATTATTCCACTCGGTCGATATCCTCGTAGCCATGAATCCCCCAGCTAATTTACAGATAGCAGCAATTGTTGTGAGCGCGGTTGTGCAGACATAAGGCGAGGGGTCGTGAATGAGTGGGAGTACAACGGGCCATATGTCGTTTATTAGAGGGAGATACTGGTCGGAGTTCTGGGAGAGAGAGGTTGAGGCCGTCGTTATGAGTGTGAGGAGTTTCGTGCGGAGGTGGGGAGAGGAGGATGTAAGGTAGTGTTGGGAGAGGCGGGTGATTGATTGCAAGAGAAGGTAGGTTTTGTTTGGAGGTGGAGCGGCGATTTCATTTTGTGGCGGTGCCGGAGACTGCTTTGCGTCGTCTTCTTCTTGGTCGTCTTGATTCTGTGAGCGTGCGGCGTCGGCTTCGTCAAGGAGCGTTTGAGCGGATTTCCATGGCTCTCGAGGGAAGTCTTCATGTGTGAGGAGTTCAGAAGCTTTTGAGTTTTTGGAGATGAGATTTAGAATGTTTATAATGGTCGGTATCGTGACTTCCGTTTCTTCGCGCCCGTTGGCTTCGGTGTTTGTAATTTGCATTTGAGGCGACTTAGATCCAACTTTGACTATCTCATCCAGAACCGAGAAAAGAACCTCGACAAGACGTTGGTAACCATGAAAGTTGTCCAGCGCCGCAAATATTGACCCCACAACATCATCTAGATATAGTAGAAGTGATGGTCCTGCCAAACGGATCATCATGACCAGGACCTGAGGTGCTTGAGGAGAAATGTCGAAGGTATTGAGTCGAAGAGAAATGGCATTTACCATGTAATCCACGTTATCGATGATTAGCCCACTCGCACTCGTATAACCACAAGCTTTGGAGACTATGTTGAGGCAAGTAATAGCATGCTCTCTTAAGTTCTCATTCGGGGATCCCAGCAATTGTGCCACAGAATACAAAGTGTCTATGAGCTCTGGTTGAAAGCTATCCTTCAAACGTTGGGCCCTTTCAGCAACAACTTCTAATGCCACGGCTTGCATTCGCCAGTCGTAGGCAGATTCATCGCTGTTTAGGAGCACAGACTGCGAGAATGATATGAGTTCCTGGCTCATGGATTCTTGCTCATCAGATAATGTGAGAGCAGAATTAAAAAAATTCATCTATATCTTCATTCTTCGATGCTGATGTCTTCAAAATTTGAAAAGACAGCCAGTATGCTGCAACGAGGCTCGGGCCAGAGGCCCCACGAACGTATTCAAGCATCTCACCAGCCATATTAATCTGTGACTCCCGTGTGCCAAGACTGCTCAATAACTCGGTGAGTTTTGAACGTGTCTCCTTTTGGCTACCTCCGGCGAGAACAATTGGGCGAAAATCGTTGGAAGTGGCAGAATCAACGACCAGGCTCATGGCAGCTTGGCTGTTCATGTCAAATTCGGCTTCTTGGAGGGCCTTGGGTTGCATCAATTCTAGGGTAACAGTAACACTATCCCTCAAAGAAGTCCCAAGGGCCTCCTCGAGGATGGAAGAATCAGAGTTCAAATTTCTGAGGAGGTCACTTGCCCTACGGAGCTGATCCAAGGCACTTTGTTTTGCGGATTCATCATTAGCCTGCATAACTCTAGGCAAGCTAGTCACCCAGTTGTAAGCAGTGGTTTTGACAAGCTCGCCAAGATCTGTGTGTATAGTGGCTAGATCTGTGAGACTTGTTCCTCTTTCACTCGAACTATCTTTTGCATCAATACCATCCAGAATCATGCAAGTCTCGACAAGTAATGGGGCAGACTCAGATAGGGTATCATGACACTCGTCGAGAGCAGTAAGACAGAATCTGTTTAGAGCTCGGCGAACATCAACTGCACTGTGTTTGCGAAGCCTGATGATGTTGGAGAGGGCGAGTTTTATTTGGCCCGTCGTTGCCTTTAACCAAGACTTTGTCAAGACTTTCTGCTCAGCGTCGGTTCCAGGTGAGTTTTGGGATGGCTGATCCTCATGTCGGAGATTTCTTGTCCGAACGTCGCTCAAAATGGAGGTAAAAACATGCTCCAGAACTACCAAGGCATTGATGAGGGTTTTCCGTGACCGTCGATCCGCCGTACTAGGCATTAGATATTTAGTCAATCCTGATATTGTCCCAGGAAGAAACGTTGCTAATGCCTGGGCATCTTTAACGGATCTCCATACTCCGTCCAAAGCTTTCAAAGCCTGCAGCTGTACTTCAGTCGATGCTCCGTGTGTGATCCCATCAAGTATGACGGTCACGCAGTGACCTAAGGCCGGTATCGTTCCGGTCTCAGTCAAAATGGCCGCTCCGCCAGGAGTCACGCTGATGTCTCGAAACAGAGCCGCGAGTGACCCATATGCTTCAATAACTATCTCCTCCGGAATAGTGTTGGATTTCTGATCCGGCTGGCCCCCAGCGGCAAATGCCAGCAAAATCAACAGCTGCTTTGCTAGATCCAGAGGAATAGATTTGCTCCATCCATATTCCAGAAGAATCCTCAGACATTTAAATGTCAACTCTGCCAAACGGTCTGTGTATTTCGTCCGCCTTTTGAGTATCTGCGAGACTGGAAAGAAAACATAGTCTGCTAGCTTTCCGTCGAAACGCCGTCATCTCGCCTGCACTTTTCCTCGAGAACGGTCAGGATCTGGCTTATAGATTGTATCAAAGATTTCGTATTGCTCGAACTCCCATCGTCTCGGAGTGCCAGCTGGCTGAGCTCGACGCAGCGAGGCTTGAGCTATTCCACGGTCAGTACCTCGGTGGTTTCGAAGTGCGGTATAAATTAGTCTTACCACTTGAAAGAGCTCATTTCTGGCAGCGCGAGCTCCGGTATCCATGGCAGCAGAGAGTGGCGCCGCATGGTACCCGTGTTGGTTTCCAAAGTCTCTTGATAGTGCTGGGCAAATGTTGGTGGAGGTCCAAAATGGCAAGGCTGAGTAACCGATGTTTAACCGCACTCTAGCTTCGGACTTAACCTTTGTACATCAAATTTCGCTTTACCAGACAATAACAACTTCATTAACTACTATATTCACGGCTACAGCGTATCACAGCCTTATATAGCGTGCTAAGCGTATTTCCTCTTAGGAGTGAATACTGTGATCTTTTGGTCCAGTACGTAGTGCAATCTAGAGCTTAGCGATCTATGTCGCATAATTCGTCTTCTTAATTCATTTCATTCTATGTTTCTAGTAGGTTACCCAAGGAGTACCGCATCCTGTTACGACAATGAGTTTTTCAATTACTTCTCCTTCTGGACTTTCCCTCTAGGGTGAAAATGGAGTTTTAATTGGGTGATCTGGGTATAGCGTCGGGGAAAAGAGACGGAGGGGGAAGAAAGTGGGGAACTGGTAAGTATTAACTAAGTTTTGCAATTGATACTTGTATACCGGCCTCCTTTTCGAGGACGATTTCGTTTGGGATTTCGTTTGGGATTCTCGGATGAAAGGTAAATTGGCGAGAGGCAGTTGTAGGTACGAAAACGACGCAAGTTTTCGCTTTCTCCGGAGAAACTCAGTAACAATTCTCAAGTAGCTATGGTCAGTTCTGATTTGAAGATACCACTTTCTCCGGAGCAGCCAGTCTTCTCGGGCCCCAGTCTGTTTGGTCCTCTGCAGTATCCCGCTCTGTCTGGGGTTCAGGATAGGGGGGCTCACTACCGCTTAGTCTCAGGGGTGAGGTGATATTACGAGCAGCAGCTCGAGAAGAGATATGGTTAGTTGTGAGGGAAGTTGTCACTTTCTCCGGAGCAGTACAAGGGGGGTATGGTTGGTCCTGGATTGAAGTCCACTTTCTCCGGAGTAGCAACCCAGCTCTCAAAAAGACTTTGGTTGGAGGTGTCACTTTCTCCGGAAGTTCCGACCAGCACCCCTCAGCGTCCCTTAGAGTGTTGAATGGTCCTGAGTTGAAATTCACTTTCTCCGCAGCACCTCTCAAAAATCCATCATTATTGGCGGCATTAAGCTTACATCACACATATCACATGCGTTCCCCAGATTCGAAAGACAATGGGAACTACGGGTAAGCTGACGGCAGCCACGGGTATGCACGTTAAAGTGTAGGCTCAGTTCATTCGCGACGGCAGATCCCGTGTCCCTTGCCCAGAACTGATTTTTGTGCATCCGATTCGGATGTCGAATCCCACCCGAGTTCCGACTCTCCGACTCTCTAATTTTCCGACTCTCTAATTGTCCGAATCTCTAATTGTCCGACAATTAGCGGAAGGTTTGAGGAAGTTTGTTGGATTGTCTTTACAGTGGGATGTCGGGGTTGGCTATTTTGGTGTAGAGATTTGTCACAATGAAGTAATACAGCGAACGGATATGTGTTTCCTTGAGCTTGCAGAAGGTTCATGTAGGTATTCGGCCATCGGCTTGAAGGTCGTGATGACATCAGAATGGAAGTTTGAAATATATAAAAGAGGAGGGAGGTTTCCAAATAGAAGAATAAAAGGGCATCCACCGCGCGTTGTTTTCTAGAAGACTATTGGACTTGCAATCGGCAATCTGCACATACTATTGCTCCACAAATTCCTCAGAATTTCACGACAATGCTCAGAACCAGGCACTCCGCAAAGCTCCTCTGCAGCGTAAACCAGCTATCCTTCATCCGCCATGCCAGTGCCCTCACGACCTCCAAACTCCACAACCAACCCACCGTCAACTCCTCCAACATTCACGCCCTGAAGGTAATAAACCCTGATTCCGGAATGCCAACCACTATCTCTCCTCTTTTCAATCCCAACATAGCCGGCCGACTTCCGCCCGAGCCAAACCGCCCCGAAATTGAGGTCCCGCGCGACCGAGGTTTTTTTGCAGATCCCGAGAAGAAGGCTTTGCTCTCTGTAGCTGAGCCTGTGGATTGGACGATCTCGGTGGGAACGGAGTTGAAGGGTTGCCAGTTGTCTCAACTCAATCATAAGCAGCTTGATGAGTTGGCGCTTCTAGTTGCGGAAAGGGGAGTTGTGTTTTTGAGGGATCAGGACATTACGCCTGACCAGCAAGCTGCGATGTTTGAGTATTTTGGTATGCTCCTGATGCGCTGACATTTTGATCCCTGATTTGCTTGCTCCGCCCGGATTAATTTGATTTAGGCCCCTTGGAGAAGCATCCAGGGCAAAAGGTAAAGTCACCATCGCAGAAATCAAGTGTTGTAGCTAAAGGGAAATGATTATTTATTAGGGAGGTAAAGTAAGTATGCAAGAGCCTTTTCAAGAGCTGTACTAACAGCTAAGTACTTTACTCTGCCATCGATGAACGAAATCCACATTCGAAGCGACTTGAACCACACTCCTTGGGTAGGAAGCTCAAATCCGCTTGGAATTGCAGCAACACTAATTAAAGCGCGGCAAAATAGGAGGGGGTCGATTGGCATGCAGACACCTCATTCGAAATCAATCGTGAGACGCTCAATCCCTGTAACGTGTCCGAAATCTATCTGACTATCCCGAAGCACCTTGCTTCACGATGCTGAGGATGGAAAGCCATCCCACAGTAGGAGGTGATACCGCCTGGGTAAGCACCGAGAGCCAGTCCGTCTGAATCAAAGGAGTCACGTTACTAATCAGTGGGTGGCTCACTCTCTCAGACATCTTCGTATGGCTTATACGACGAACTGAGTCCCGCGATGAAGAAAATCGTCGAGGGTCTCCATGCAGTCCATACTTCCCGCCACATGTGTACATCCCCCACTAAGGAAACAAGCACAATTCAATCCTCCCGAGTCCTTACACCAGAGCTCAATGCATCACTAACACTTTTCTCACTTCATAGACGAGACCATGTGCGACATGTGGGGTCAAACCCCCAACCGTCCTCCCATGGACTCCCACCACCCAGCCGTCATTACGCACCCGGTCACCGGCCTCAAAGCCCTCAACGTGAACATTGGTTGGTGTGATGGCTTCGCTGAGCTTAATCGAGCGGAGTCCGGTATGTATGGGACGCCGGCTGCTTGGCCTATTTCCATCCACCGAGCCGTGGTGAAACAAAAAGGCCATTTTACTGACCCCGAAGCACCATAGATGCGCTCCTCAACTTTTTGAAATACCACATCCACTCCGCAGATGACCACTACGTGCGCATGAAATGGCAACCGGGATCCGTCGCCATCTGGGATAACCGGTTCGTCCTCTTGCAATCCACCCCTTTGCCTCTCTAATCCCCAAATTATAAAAAAAGATATGACCAAATGACTAACCGTGTCCTCCTTCCTCTTACAACCTACAGCGCAGTCCTCCACCGCATCATTCCAACCAAATATCGCGGTCCACCACGTACCGGTGTCCGAACCGTTACGAAGGGCTCCAAGCGTCTGTTTCTCTCTTTCCAATCTGATTTAAATTTGCTGACACAGTGCGTAGCGACGTTCGATCCTAATAGTCTTGGACGACAGGAAAAGGAAGAGCTCGATATGATCAAGGAGTAGTTGGAATAAGGCCATCAATGTCTGGGAGGGGAGCGCTCGAATGTCGGTGTCCACAATCGCTGATATCACAGTCTTTAGCACGCTGAAGATGAATCAATAACGCTTTTAGAGAGTATTGTTCTGTGACATGAAGGCGCAATAATTAAAAGAATTGTGAACATCCTTTGTGGTGATGTTTATGATCGCGACCATTGAAGTTGGCGATTCTATGTTTTTAGACAGCTCACTTGCCCCACACCTAGTCTCTCGAAATTCTCGCCTATTCGACAAATCCGAGGTGAGATGCCTGGGCTTTTCGTGCACATAGAAATAAGTTATTTGGCGAATAACAGGGATACGCCACCATAATATCATCAGCGTGTCGCGCCAAATCCAACGACAACCTCTCTACCACCCGCTCTCCACATCCCGCAAGACCAGAAAACGGTCCCGATGAATATCAGATATACTATAGAGAAACGAGGCAAGCTTGGCGGGATGACTTCCAAGGTTCGAACGATGGGATGGATGGTTCCTGACATGAGGTTAGCGGTGGCCGGAGAATTCACGATCGATTTTTCTCTAGCAACCAACTGGCATACTTACAGGTTGATGTGGCCAACATATTGCAAGTAAATTCCGGTCTAAGCTACTCTAAATTTATGGAGTCTTTACAAAATGAGAAGTTGATCATAAGGCTGATTTTTGCGGGGAATGGAGGACAACGAGCTAGAGGACTCATCGTCAAGAAGACGTACCTGCCTATGTAGGTACTCAACAGGGCACATTAGGTAATGTTCGGCACACAGGTAGGTGTTTTCAAATTCTTAATTTCTGTTTCCCTTTCTCTTCTTCATCATCATCAACACCATCCCCGCCAGGTATGTAATTCGTGTTTCATTGCCCGTAGTCACTGCGCGCACAAAGCCCGTTACATACCATCACTGAACAGACATTACCCTTTTCACCTACATCCTGCATCTTCCTGCATTTCAACGCGTGTCTGTTTTCTTGACTAAACTGTAGCACACTTCTATCTTGGCTTACCGTTGCAAGTTTGCGGCTGGCATCTACACATCACACCCAAGCTTCTACAGCACACGTCTATCTTGGTCCTGTTGCAACAACTGCAACTGGGATCCGCACATTACACCCAAGTTTGAAGTTTCTGCATCAGACCTTTATGACTTGCAGTCTTTTCCGAGGAGGAGCTCCTTAATGTAATGCCGGGGCTATCACGGCACTCTACGCCCTGTCAATGTGGAGTCTCAATCTACAAATCACATCACATCCTGTACTAGCATTTCCCAAATCAACACAATGGAACTTTCACCGACTATCATTTCCTGTACCAGCACTTCTTGACTTCACAAAATGTAATCACTTGAGCCACAACTTCATACATAGCTTTCCTTCAGCCACTACTTCCTAAAACAAAATTTTCTAAGCTAGTAGTTAATATTTCACAAATCGAACCTTCCTTTTCGGGAAACTTGGGAAAGAGAATTACACTAGCGCAGGCATGAGAGGGGTGTAAAAGGAACTTCTCGCACCTCAATCCTCCTGTGGGTGCCTCTCCCTGTGTGAGTACCTCGTCTCGTGTAAGAACCCCTCCTTAGTAAGTACCTCTCCTCTACTCGTATAGGTCCCCTTCTTACTAAGTACCACTTCTCATATGAGATTATAAGTGCTTTATCTCGTGTGAGTGTCTCTCCTCTCCTCATATGAGTATATCTTCTCTTGTGAGTGTCTCTTACTAGATTCTCGTAGCTTTGTTATATATAAGGCCTGACGGCCAAATCTGACTGTCCCGAGACGGCTGAGTTACTTCTCCACCTTTTCCTTTCAAAACTCGCTTATTCCTATTCTTAGTCATATCATCCTTCTATTACGTAGCTCTCCTTAAGATCAAGTACCTCGGTGCGAATGAAGCCTGTTTGTTTGGCGTTCTTGGGGACATTTTGAGCGTGAGCGGCTGTGATTTTAATACAATGTTGAGAGGATGGAGAATATTTGATTGCAATCAAGAAGGTTTGGTTGGAAAGGTGCGATCGGGATTCGGATCACGGCTTCAGGTTCAGGATTCTCAGCCACATTTTCAGGCACAAGCACGCTAAACGCCACCAATTCCCAAGTGCCAAGAGCACTAAAAGCCCCAATTCCAACCACCCGGCACGCTCCGAGTTCCCCTTGTAATTTCGTATGTTATAAGCTTTAAGCATTGGAAAAAATTAATAGACAAATTCTTACATGAACGGAATTTGAGACACTACAAATAATTGCCAAGAATCCCTCTCCTATGGCTATGATTGTATAACTATTCGGCCATTGCACAACAGCAGGATGACATCACATAGACGAGTGGGCTTACTTCCCCGCAATGCTGCATGGTTGCCTACCAGAAGTTCTCACGACTACCATTTAAGAGCAGAGCGACTTTCTCCATACTCCGTACTCGAAAGCTCTCGTCTTGCCACGAACTCGGTGTTTGTTTGACAATATTTAACCATGTTTCGCGAATTTGTTTCCCAACAGTTGTTAGCAGAACGATCCCCTCATACGCGCGTGTACAGTGGAGTCGAAATAGCCCTCCGCCTCGCAGTTCTAGGTTTTATTCCCCAAGCTGTTGAGATAATAAATATCGCAAGTAAGTGCGGGGATCTCGAACTTCGTTATCTTTACACCAATGGCCTCTATTTTGCTTTTGAGGCCGCAAACTTGTGGCCTATCATCGTTCCCGAGGAGCATAGAACACCAAAATACTTGGAAAAGCTTGATGAGGATGACTCGATCAAATGGGGGACTTTGCTAGGCAACTATGATGACTCAGTACACGAGCCGTTACCCCCGGACGAGAGTGGCTTGGCAAGACTTCTCAAATTTGTTCACGGCGATGGTGAGAGATTTACCTATCCATTTCGGGATGATCAATACATCCTTTTACATCAATACGATGCTCGCTGTGTGGCAGCAGATCTCGCACTGCGATTGGGGACCCACGAAGAAGAAGCACGGCGTCTCATTTCTGCTCAAGACATGAATGATGAAGAAAAAACGGTACATTGCAAGCGTATTGCAAAATCAAGACTAGTGTGGAGAGTCTTGAAAGACGAAGGGGGGTTTAACAGCGGAGAAAACAAAAATGAGACCCTACTGGAGTTCGAGCGCCTCCGAGATATATTTCGCCAGAATCGCGATGGCGGTACGCAGCGACCTTTTAAGGACAAAACAATGCTGGAGCTTATCCAGATTCTGGATCGCAATACCGTTTCGCACGACCTCGACGAAGATGCCGATGATGCCGAGCTGTCGGATTTGAGAGAACACAATCCTAGTCTATTGGGAAACCGAACTATCATGCACCAACCTGCCACAGATTCCGATATCGCGAAGATCGAAGAAAAGTTCAAGTTCAAAATTCCTGAGGACTACAAGGAATTTTTGAAAATTACAAACGGTTTGGAAGGTATATGGAACGGCTATTTTCATATGCGGCATCTCGAAGGAGTGGACGAGATCTCGCAAGGTGATGATGTCCTGAAAGGCGATAGTGCTCTCCCGTGTGAACTCATTACGTGGGAAGAATTACCATTTCAAGTCAAGTGGCCTTCTCTGGATTTGGAGCGGGCACTCAATCTAAACAAAGATTTCGACAGCGGGAACACCTGGCTTGTGGAACCAAAACTGATTAAGGAGGCTGTTCAGAACTTCTTCGACGCTTTCGATGAAGCAAATCTCGATGACAAAGCCAAAGCTACTGTGGAGAGAACAGTCTCTAGCTATTTTGGAGGAATCCAAGAGATGAAGGATATGGAATGGGGTATACTAACCTGGAGTCACTGGGGGATTACAATCACCGCTTGGAAGTCATTTAGAGACTTTTTGGAGACTTTAGCTGTAGAGAGTGAAAAGAGTCCGAAGGCCGAGGCTTGAGCTGCTTGAGCAGTGAAGTATAAAGGATTTGGAGCAAGATAATGGGTCTTGTAGCTTACGGGTCTACTTGCGTAAATCTCAATGCCTTGGGAACATAGGGCACACTAGGCGCGGCAACTCAGTTTAGCGTTTCGCGCTTTCCCATGACAAATTTCTCTCCTTTTTCAAAAGAAATTAAAGTTTCTTGCATCAAATATATTCAATGACACCCTAACAAAATTGAGAACCTTGAACTATATCTTGCTTGCCAAAATGGGAGTAGATTAATTTTTAGGCGACCAAGCGCGTCATTGCCAACAATCACTTCAAAAGATCAAAACAAAAATTAATTTCTTTTCCCCACCACTGACCAGAATAGCAGAAGTTATTTCGAAATTCTTCCAGAAAGAAATTGGCAGTGGTTAAGTGTTTCAAGGCCTTCTAAAATCGTGAAGTGATTTGCGCAGTTACAGGCTTGTCGCCAGCTCGAATGGCATACGTCGATGATTGTCTTTACACTCGGAGATACTCAGTCCAATATTTTCTGAGTGCCGAGCTCGCCGGTTCCCGGTCTAATTAAACTTGATAATATTTCACAGTAGCAGAATAACTCAGTTTCATTGACTAAAATACGTTACTCGTTAGACACCGAATTAAAGAGATAGCTTATAGCCACTGAAAATGTCTAAATCACTATCCTACTGTGGATACATTACTTTATTTTAAATAACTCATTCGGATATTCGTTTATGCCCGGCACTGAGAAAATACCGGGCCGAGTATGCAATTCGATTTAAATACTATGGATGATATTTCACTTCGCACATGCACAGCAAAAGTTTGGTACACCAAGTCCAAGTTCCCGTAGCAAACCGTAGTTGGAGAGGCGCTTTACCTCTTCAAGATAACCAGATTATACTATTACGAATATTTTCGTCATTATTCATGAGACCACGTTAAGTCTTTTGGAAATGAGTCATGGAAATAATAAAATATGTATCTGTGCATTTATTTTTATATTGAATTCCTAATCGCCAGAACACTCGCCTCAAGCACGCCGAAGTTCTTCACGTATTTCCATACACTCGAATAGTCAAAGTAAAGACAAAGAGAACAAATTCAATTGGATGAGTGCACAGCGAGTTGAGACAACTTGAAACACGAGCGCTCTTTAAGGTTTAATCGGCCAATTGTAGGTAGCTTTGAAGGCTAAATAGCTTAATACTCAAGGCACTAATATAAGTCACTAAGCTAGTGCCTTCTTTTGCCTCTTATATTTCATCTACGACCACAACCACAACCACGACAAACTACTTGCAAGGGCTTTAAGTAGACATCGCAACTGCAAACCTTCGCAACGACAACTTCGCAAGAACACGTCCTTCTTCGTCGGAAGTACCAAAAATAGACAGCGAACACAAAATCTCTCTCAACACGCCACAAAGATGTCACACGCAAAAAAGCCATTAATGTCGCCAAAGCCCTCCACCTCAAACTCAGCGAAGATGTCATCAACAGCACTTCCCGGCATCGCAATCCCAAAAGCAACCAGCACCGCATTCTCGAAAGCCACACGCACAGCATATGAGCACCCACCATTCTTTCATGGTGTCCGCCCAGCTTTCCTCGCAAAAAATCCTTGTCTTTGCTTCGCAGCCGCGGCGCTGTCAGCGGGGGCTTATTTTGTTGTCGGTGGGGTGAGAAAGGAGATCAAAGAATTGAAGGAGGACAACGCGATGGAGAGGAGGAGGGTTGAGAGATTGGAGAAGGAAGTTAGTACGATGGCGGTTGAGATTCGGAGATGGAATTTGGGTGGTCGTTGAGAGCTCATAGTGGGGACGATAAGGAGGTGCCTTTGGAGGTGACATTACCTGTGTAGGATTGAAAAAGTTGGGTGTGGGGTACCAATCACCAGGGAGAGGATTGTGCAATCGAGTATTTGTGTTATCAAGCCTAGAGACCAAGATACCACTTTTGGGTACTTCCAGTCGAGATGCAATGCGCCTTGCTTTTTGGAAGGACCGCTACAATTCTGCGATGGTGGTTAGCCACAGCTCTTTGTGATGGTATTGGAGGCCTCATAAATAAGATGTTGACTCAATCAACCTCATTATATAAACCTTCCAATTGTCGCAAATCTTCAACAAACTCTCATCATAAGAATCCTTGTTTGATTTTAAGACCGCTAAAGCAAGTGCTAGATATGTTGCACCTTCTCATTTCCCAAAGAACTTGATTTTCTTTTCTTCGCCCGCAGTCGGCTGAACTCTTTAGACGACTCACTCTTCTGAATGTAATAAGCATCAGGAATAATGACGTATCGGCCCAAATTGCTGTGATCGACAAGGAGTCTAAATTGCGTATTGAGAAATGATGTCTGCTGCAATTGAAGAGTAAGCGTTCACTTGAACCGTTTCCGAGATCCAGGCAATATTCAAAAGAATATATGACAGCAAACGCGTATCGGCGCATGGCATCCGCAGGACTGATGAGGGAACCTGGAGCTTGCAAAGCAATTCATTAAGGCTTAATTCCTGAAACACTTTTCAGGCTCCGTAATTCAGCTGCTGTCACAGTCTGTCAGCAACTCGAGAGTACGGATTGCATAATAGATGTATTTTATCGAGATCTGGCAATTTCACTTCCCAACACCAGTTGCCTGTAAGATTCCTCGCTTGGACAACACTACTGTCGTTAATCTGTCGTGCTGTAGAGCAAACGCGATGCTTCCAAAAGCATTGCGAAGTTCGTGGGACACATGGATGCGATTAACGGGGAGCGACAGGACAATTCGGTGAGTCACAATCGCAGGCGGCAGCCTCGCAAAAATGGCTTTTTGAGAAAATATAGCTGGGGAAAACGCGGTAAGATTGTAGCAGTATTTGTGACATTCATACCGCTGTTAATTTCGTTTCCATGCACCTCAAATGTTTGGTGGAGGTGAAGGAAGTTTCTAAGGAGGCTCAAGGACATCGAGGTTGATCTCACTAAATATTACGTAATCAAATTTGATTGGACCACCAAGATGGACCATATTCCCCGAAAGCAAGTTGCATTTCCTGTGGAAATAGTTCAAGAATGCTTCAACTATTATTGCAAAGTTTACCTTTTAGAGCTCGATACTCGTTGACTAAGCCCCGAGTGTGAGAGGGATGCGTATCCAGTGGCAAATCTATCAGACGCTGGAAACCTCTCGGTCAATGGCGATCTCAGCCATCCAACACATGGCAAAGCCCCGGCCTCGACCACAAGACAGGGTATTGTCCCACAACATGTAATCAGCCAGCGCTAATATGCAAAGCGACCCTCTAATAGGGCGTCGAGATAACATGAAACTTTTTCCAGCCAATTCCGTAGGCTCCCACCCAGGAGCCGCCTGTAGGCAGTGCTCAATTCGGCCCAGCAAACGGATCGCCACGAAGCTGGCCCAAGTCAAGATCAGTCTACAAGGCACTTTCTCCATCAAAGAAGCCATCTCTGGATAGGTGGTACTCTTGTCGAAGGCCTTTGTGCAAGTTTACTGCATATTCCAGTTCCAGAATTGCCTCCCAACTTCTTGGTTCAGACCTTGGCTTAGGCCAGACAAGAAACTCTGTGCGCCTGCGAGGCTACATAAATCACCATTTCCTCGACCTATGCTAAGGAAATCAAACACCATATCCTCACAATACCCATTGTGTTCTTCCAAGAAACCATTTTCACCGAGTCTTACCTTAATTGTCACTCGATCTCGAGGTCTTCTGCGCGAAATTGACGAGAAACGACATGGACGACGCTCGCATCAGCAAACTTTCAAGGTTTTTCAACGATGCCATTTCTGGTCGAAGAGCTTTGGCTACGGCCCGGGATGGAAAGCTTTTCATAGAATCCATTTGTGTCCAAGCTGATCCGGCAACTTGTGTCCATCAAATCATATCTAGTGCCTCGGGGCTTGCTGTCATCCAATCTTGCATGCGATTTGATACCTCACCCACATTCATGAACGACTATGCACAACAGCTGCTACAGTATCTGCAGGCTCCAGATCTTGCCTGCATCGACTCTGGATCCGTCCTGGCTCAAGTTATCATTTGCGTAGTAGATCCACCCTTTTTCTGGGATGCGTTCACGAAAGCATTTAAAGGGGAGCTTTTGAATCCATCTACGATTCAGTCCTATGCATGGCTGCTTCTTCAATTGGTTACTTTGCCTGGCATCTCATCGACAACCTATTTTAAGCTTGCAAAATCCCCTGGTATCCTGGACGCAATCTTGAACGCGACAGACGGGGAGACTCGGAATATTGGTCAAAAGATCAAGCACGCATTACCCTTAGAGGCACCCCAATCGGCCTCTGATGCTGAGGATAAACCTGGCGGTAGGCACGACAACGACCATGTTGATCATCGACAGATTTCTATCATGCCAACCGCAGATGAGCTTCTCTCAAAAGACCGCCCTTTCCTACGTACTGCAGATTTCTTGGAAGATCCTGAATCGGCTCCATTCCGCCGTGCCCTCCATTTGGACAACCAATTTCGCTTGCTTCGGGAGGACATGCTTGGAGAAATACGAGAAGAGCTTAAAGTTTTGACAAGCACCAAGCCTGGCCGTCACAGAGGAATCGTCTTGGACAACCTACAGGTAGTTGGTATCGAAATGGGTACTGATCGCAAGCGTCACGCCTGGGCCATTACTTTGCAATGTCAGGGCGAGCTTCCACACCTCAAAAATATCAGACTTGACAAACGGAAAGCATATTTAACCGACAACAGCCATATTCTTCGACATGGCACGATTGCTTGTTTGCTCCTTGACGGTGAGCCGGCTGCATTCCCAACAATATACAGAGATGTGGACAGACTCGCATTAAAACCAGCAAAATTCGACGTACAGTTCCAAGGTGATGCAACATTGTCATATGCTTTGCTGAAAATCAGGTCTGTCCAGAATATCAGACTGATCCAGCTTGACACTGCTGTTTTTGCATATGAGCCTTTTCTTAGACGCCTGCAGGACATGAAAAACATTCCATTATCAGAGGAGCTATTTCACTGGGAAGAAGGCAATACGCTGAAAGGCCCAACATTTCAGCCAACAAGAATAACTCGCCAAATCGAAGATCGACTAGGGAAGGACCTAAAAGATCTTTTGGGACTTAAGAAGAGTGTTCACTTGAATGATTCGCAAATGAGATCTCTTGTTGCAAGTATCTCTCAACGAATTAGTCTCGTGCAAGGTCCACCTGGTAATGATTGCGTTGTTCTTTTTTGACGACACTTGTTAATCATCACTAGGTACTGGCAAGTCTTTCGTGGGAGCATTGGTGGCTAAGGTTCTGCATGACTCTACGTCCCAAGTAATATTAGTTGTATGCTTCACGAATCATGCACTCGATCAATTTTTGGAAGATCTTTTGGATATTGGAATTCCCTCGGATGATATGGTTCGCCTTGGAGGGAAAAGCACAGAACGAACAAAACCCCTCGCTCTCAGAGAGCAAACCAGCGTCAGACTTAGCAATACGCATTGGAGTGAAATCGATAAATTGAAAGGAAGGTTGAGCATGCATGAAACTCGTCTACGCGAAACCTTCGGCCGTTATCAATCAGTCAGCCTCCAAAAAAGTCATCTCATGGAGTACCTTGAGTTTCTTTCCGACGATGTTCCCTATTTTGAAGCGCTTTCTATGCCTGAAGATGACGGTGATGGAATGACTCGAGTTGGGAAGCAAGGGAAAGTCATGGGGCCTTTCTACCTGCTAGATCGTTGGATCAACGGAGAAAGAGATGCGGGATCTTTGCAGCATTTACAACCCAGAGGTGCCAGCGTAATCTGGAAGATGTCAAAGGATGTACGAAAGGCTGCGATTAGTAAGTGGCAAAGGGCCATTCTAGAGGACTTAGTCTCCGAACTTCGGCAGAGTGGCCGAGACTTCAACGCCGACCAGCTCGAACTCCAACGTGTGTTTGACGACAGGGATTCCATCATTATCAGAGGCAAGAGGATCATCGCCTGTACCACGAACGGTGCAGCAAAATACGCTTCCGCAATTCAGAGTTCGTCCCCTGGTGTAGTCCTCGTTGAGGAAGCTGGTGAGATTCTGGAAGCTCATATCTTGACCGCTTTGGGTCCAAATACGGAGCAGTTGATTCTCATTGGAGATCACAAGCAGCTTCGACCAAAGTGCTCATACGAACTCAGCGTTGATCGAGGGGATGGATTCGATCTCAACCGATCGTTATTTGAGCGCTTGGTTCTCAAAGGATTTCCTCACGTAACGCTCACTGAACAACACCGCATGCGACCAGAAATTTCCTCCATGGTTAGACATTTGACTTATCCAGATTTAGTCGATGCTAGCTCTACTCTAAAGCGCAGCGATTTGCGTGGCTTTCGCAACAACGTCATCTTTCTTAATCACTCTGTTCCAGAAACAGAGCTTGCTAAAGGAAGAGAGCTGCAAGACGGAAAAACATCCTCGAAGCAGAATTTGTTTGAGGCTCGGATGATCCTCAAGTGTGTTCGTTATCTGGCCCAGCAAGGATATGGTTCGGACAAGTTGGTAGTCTTGACGCCATATTTAGGCCAGCTAAAGCTCCTCCGAGAGCAGCTTTCTTCCGAAAATGATCCCATCCTCAATGATTTAGACAAGTATGATCTTATTCGCGCTGGTCTTTTGTCAGATCTTAGTCCGAAATCATCCAAACCTTCCCTTCGGATTTCCACTATCGGTTCGTGAACCCTCGTTCTTTGAACTACTTCGGTTTCTATTGCGACAATTACTAATTTGAAATCGCAGACAATTATCAAGGCGAGGAGAGTGACATAGTCCTCGCATCCTTGACCCGGAGTAATCCCTCTCACGATATTGGATTCATGTTTGCCCCAGAGCGGTTGAACGTCTTGCTCTCTCGAGCACGCGATGCTTTGATTCTGATTGGCAACTCGGACACATTTATTAACGCTCGAAAAGGTAAAGAAGTATGGCGAAAGCTCTTCGATCATCTCAAAAAGCATAGCCGAGTTTACGAGGGGTTTCCAATCAAATGTGAGAAGCACCCTGATCGCATCGCAACTTTGAGTACTCCAGAGGATTTTGAAAAACATTGCCCTGATGGAGGATGCACGGAGCCATGGTAAGTCTTGCCTCACTGCTTCCCGGGGGCTTTTGCTAATATTTGGAAATAGTGGAGCACTTCTAAAGTGCAAGGTTCACAAGTGTACTAGTAGCTGCCATCAAATTTTTGATCACTCTAAAATCCGTTGCATGGCGGTCTTGAAACAAAACTGTCCCAACGGACACAAACAATCTTGGCATTGCTATACGGGGTCTACTCCCGTCTCCTGTCCAAAATGCGAACGCGAACGAAAAGAAGCCGAGAAGAAGGCTCAGAAGGCTCTCATAGAACAACAAAAGAGGGAGGAGCAGGTTCAGAAGCATTTGAAGGAAGTTGCAAAAGTGCAGGAAGAGATTGAACAAATCACGCAAGGCATGAAGGACGCCCGTCTGGAATCGGAACAGAGCTCTGTTCTGGCACAGAAAAAGAAAGACCTGGAGGCAATAAAAAAGCTAGCAAGCACGCCGGCTCCTTCTCCACTAGAGGTAAATGAAACTCGGAAAGAAAACAATCAAAAATCTCCTCAAATTCAAGCAATAGAGCCGAAGGTGGCACCTAAGTCTGCCAAAATTGGCGGATCGAGCCAACAGGAAAAGCCGAACACCCAGTCTCAAAATTTGTTTAACAACAAGCCGTCACCGTCAAAAATTGAGTGGCAACGCCAAAAATCTCGAGAAAACGCCAGCAATCCGGCAATTGATGAGATCATGGAAATGATTGGACTAGAGGAAGTAAAGGCCCAAGTGTTACGAATCAAGGCTAAAATTGAAACCTCACTTCGTCAAGGTGTCGACATGAAGAAGGAACGACTTGGTTTGGTTCTGCTTGGAAACCCTGGCACAGGTACATGCCTCTTTTCTTCAGCTGAAGTCTACTCACTAATGATGAATAGGCAAAACGACTGTTGCCCGCCATTACGCAAAAGTTTTGTCTTCACTCCAAGTTCTACCAGGTGACGGTTTCGTTGAGACCACAGGATCACGTCTTGCTTATGGCGGCGTGGCAAAGGTCGAGGAACATCTGAAACAATTAGAGAATTCGGAAGGTGGTGTATACTTTATTGACGAGGCATATCAGCTTGTGGCAGAACACTCCTATGGGGGAAAATCTGTTCTCGACTTTTTGCTCGCTGAGATTGAATCCCTTGCGGGCAAAGTTGTGTTTGTCTTCGCGGGCTATCGCTCAAACATGGAGAAGTTCTTTGAGCATAACGTTGGATTCGCCAGTCGAATTCCATACAATCTATACTTCGAAGACTATTCGGATGCGGAACTATTGGAAATGCTCCAGTATAAAATATCCAAATTTTACCAGAAGACCGGTATCACCATTGACGATGGAATTGGTGGACTCTACATGCGCATCGCTGTTCGTCGCCTGGGTTGTGGTAGGGGACGGGATGGATTTGGCAACGCCCGGGCCCTGGAGAATCTCTTCAGCAAAATCAGAGATCGTCAAGCTGATAGGTTGTCAAGAGAGCGAAGAGAAGGGCTTCTCCCGGATGATTACACCATCACGATGGAAGACTTAATTGGCCCGGATCCATCGAAGGCCATACTTCGCTGTTCTGCTTGGGACAAACTCCAAGGACTCACTGGCTTGACTTCAGTCAAAACTTCGGTGAGCTTCATGATCGACTTGATCAAGACTAACTACAAGAGAGAACTCCAAGAGGTCCCGCCTGTTCAAGTATCCCTTAATCGCGTCTTTTTGGGCTCTCCCGGAACTGGTAAAACCACCGTCGCCAAACTCTATGGGCAAATTCTGGCAGATCTTGGACTACTTAGCAATGGCGAAGGTTTGATTTCTCGCTTTGTATTACGGTGTTTGTGCTAATACTAGAGTAGTTGTGACCAAAAATCCTGCGGACTTCATCGGCAGCGTTATCGGGCAGTCTGAAGCCAATACGAAGGCAATCCTTGCGAATACCGTTGGTAAGGTACTCATAATAGACGAGGCTTACATGCTTTCTCCGGCATCTGCATCGGGACCAGGAAACAGCGGTGCCGATGTATACAAAACTTCTGTCATTGACACTCTTGTAGCCGAGGTACAGAGTGTCCCTGGAGAGGACCGGTGTGTTCTGCTACTTGGCTACGAAGATGAGATGAAACGCTTCTTTCAAAATGTCAACCCTGGACTTACTCGACGATTTCAGCTCTCCGAAGCATTCAAGTTCGAGGACTTCAGTGACTCAGAGCTCGAGGAGATACTTCGACTGAAACTCAAGAGTCAAGGCCTAGGTGCAACGACTCGAGCGATTAGTGTGGCCATTGATGTGCTCAGTCGTGCTCGAAATGGTTTAAATTTCGGAAATGGTGGAGATGTCGAAAATTTGATATCTAAAGCAAAGGGCAACTACCAGCTCAGGCAGTCTCAATTGCCCGCCCAGGAAAGATCCATCGATTTCGTATTCGAGCCACGGGATTTTGACCCAGATTTTGACCGAGCATCAGCAGCAGGGATAAACCTCCAAGAACTTTTCAAGGATGTTATCGGCTGTGAGGAAATCATTGCCAAGCTGGATGGCTTTGTCAAAGTTGCCAAAGGGATGCGAGCACAAGGCCTTGAGCCTCGAGGGCAAATACCTATGAATTTTATCTTCAAAGGCCCACCTGGTAAGTCGACACCCCGAATTATTTTTGGATAATAATCTAATACCATAACTAGGCACTGGGAAAACAACTACCGCCAGGAAGTTCGGTCAGGTTTATTACGATCTCGGCTTTTTGTCACAAGTTGAGGTTGTTGAGTGTTCAGCATCGGACTTGATTGGGCAGTATGTGGGACAAACCGGTCCGAAGACTATCAAACAGCTTGAAAAAGGCTTGGGCAAGGTACTATTCGTGGATGAAGCCTACCGTCTCGGGGAAGGTGCATTTGCCCAGGAAGCCGTCAATGAGCTCGTTGACACGATGACAAAGCCAAAGTTTGCTGGAAAGATGGTCATCATCTTGGCCGGATACGACAAGGACATGAACAATCTTTTACGAGTCAACGAGGGCTTGAGCAGCCGCTTTTCAGACCAGATCGTGTTTCCCTCATTAGGGGCCCAACACTGCCTCCAATTATTGGAATCCATGGTCAAGCAAAAGAACATTGCAATATCATCCTTACAGGACCCTATCAATACCAAAGAGCTCTTGGATCTTATTACAGAACTCTCCCAGTTACTAGCATGGGGAAACGCCAGAGATATCCAAACCTTGGCAAAAAGTATGGTCAGAGAAGTTTATCAAAGCAACCTGGAAAAGGCAGATCAACTTACCCTTCCTCACAATGTTGCACTGACGTGTGTCAACACGATGCTGTCAGAACGACGAGCCAGACAGAACACGATTTCCGTAGTCCAACAACCCAAATATCCAGCAGCCCAAGCTTCCCACATAATGGCTCCTCCAAATCCCAGCACGTCTGCATCCAGCAGTGACTCGACGAAGGCAAAGACACCTCAAATGACACCGCCTGGGTCACCGGATGAAGAAGACTTCGAAGATGTCGAAGATTCTCGAGATCCTGGTGTTTCTGATGCAACCTGGCAACAATTGGGACGAGACAGAGAGCGTGCTGAGCTCGAGGCACGGCGTCGCGCTCAAAAGCTTCAAGAGGAGGAGAAAGCTTTGGCTATTGCTCGAAAGTTGGAGGAAGAGGCCATTGCCGCGGCTGCCGCTTTACGGGAAGTGCAGGCCAAAAATGAGGCGGAGAGGCTCGAGTGCTTCGCAAACGAGAAGAAGCTAGGATTCGAGAATTGGAGATGAAGGCGGAGAGAGAGAGGATTCAAGCGGAAATCCGACGACAAAAAACGCTGGAGATGGAACGAAAAAGGAAGGAGGAACAGGCGCAGCAGAAACTCAGGCAGATAGGTGTCTGCCCTGTGGGTTTTCGGTGGATCAAACAAGCTGGTGGTTATAGGTGTGCTGGCGGGACCCATTGGGTCACAGATGCGCAGCTAGGTGGCTTCTAGGGTGCATTAGTTAGGTCTTGGAAGAAATCCATTTCAAATTGCTATGGTGTTTCTGGGAGTGAAGGGTTAAGAGGTGATAGCTTAGATCTACTTTGAAAATGACAAATCTTCTCTCTTAAGACGCTCGCGAAACTACTGCAAACCACATTTAGAAATAGCGTTAAATCCAGAGTAAGGCGCATACAGAGATCCCGTTGTATAGAGCCCTCAATTCCCTTCTTACAACCACTTCAGTGCCTCGGCCCCATTGTCGCTCTATTCTTTATCACTCTCTATTCACTCTCTTATCTATATAACGATCAGATGAAATCGTCTCGTTTGTTGCACATTGCAACCCAACAAATAAGTCAAATTAAGGTTTCCCGCTAGCAATCGCTCGTTTCGCGAGTAGCTGTATTTGGAACATATCTTTCGCTTCGAGATATATAGCCAATCGGTAAACTGGCGATGCTAGCATAGAGCAGCGGCCAATATCAAGCTGCGATTTGCGGCAAATGCAATGAGTTTCACATGAAATTGCAGTAAGGCGGCGTCACTACATTGGTTAGACATGGGCCACATGGCGTAGAGTAAAGGAGAGAAGCCGTTCCGTGCTCGTCCCAGCCATAAACAGCAGTGTGACCAAAGTTCTGTTATTGAAGTGCAGTGCATTATATAATTTTACTATCGATTTGCCAGTGCATGGTGTTCTTTTGCTAATTGCTTTGGGTCGTAGTTTTCGGGGGGAAAAAACGAATAAAAACTCAGCGTTTGGTCAGCCGCATTGTTTCTTGAGCCTAGGTACTTTGTTAGCGGGCCTTTCGTTCGTTGCAAAGTCTTCACGAAGGGATGTAGAAAAAGAAAAGCAAAGAAATAAAAAGCTGTTGTTCCCGAACGCTCTGCACTTCCTCCACCACATACATGCCTAACAAAAAGCGAAGAAAAACAGGGAAAACATAAAACTTACTTTCCCTCCCCACATGCTGCACCATCTGCCTCCCCAACGCAAGCCTCTGCTTTCTCCTCTCATCCGCCAACCTCTCAAGCAACGTATCCGTCTGCCCCTCCCCCACGACCCTCAAAAGCTCTCTAACCTCCACCACCTCTTTCGGAAACAACATAGCCTGGGAGCAACAACCCCCAATATCAGCACGAAAATCTCTCCTTTGGGAATCATGTTGTTTTTCTCGAACATGAAGAACAAGGCTGCGAAGGTGGGGGTGGTGATGATGCAGAAGACGGCTAGAGAGGAGTTGGACAGGTAGGTGTAGCGTAGAGAGGGGCGTTTGGTGCGTAGTAGGTGGAGGAGTCTGTAGGTGTTCAGGCTAGCGAGGAAGATGGTGAGGGGGAAAGTGGTACAAGAAATCACGGTCGCCCCAGAGGAAGATTGCTTCTGTGTAGAAGAGGCAGAGATATAGCCAATAATAGTATTTTGACCCAGGGACGGCAGCGCCTGCTTCGATTTTGCGGAGGGCGTGATTAGTTTTCGAGAGCCAGGAGTCGGCGATCACGATGTCGTCTTCGAGGATGAGGGTGTATTTTGCGCCTGTGTTGTAGCAGAAATCGAGAATATTAGTGTAGTCACTTGGGGAAATCTGTTAGTACAGAGCTAGCTTTTATGTGAAGTGCAAGTAGACTTACATAATGCCTTTTATACCAAATATCCGCTCTCTTTCTATTTTTGGAGGTTCTTGAGTTCTGAGGCACTCATGTTGTAGGTTGCAGTAGAGTCGACGGTATTCGTGAGCCAGGTTTCGTTCCAATTCGGATGTATTGTAGGACCCGTATCCGCGAAGAAAACGTGAACATGAAGGCTTTCCCTCTCACGTTCTGTCAACCCCTCTAGCAGTGACCCAATCGCAACATCGAGATATTGAGTATTTTTCTTCTTGACACTCGCAACAGCCACACATATTTCAGAGGATGTTGATGCCTTCGTCAATATGGAATCTGGGTAGCTTGCTGTTGCAACGAAAGCTTTTGCCTAGCTCTTGCCGTAGTCGGAGTATTTGAAGTCGTAGATATGATCCGACTGGAAGAATGCATAGTACGGGTCGCGCCAAAACCATATTTTGCCGACTATGAACACAAAAAACCATAAACATAGCAAGGATAGGAAGGCCTTCCCCGCATATGATTTGACTACATGTTTAGCAAAGGCTCGAGAGCTTCTGGTAGAAATCAGCATGCTACATTCTTCTAGTCTTTGCTTTTCTTGAGATCAACGAACGGGGAAGAGAGGAAACACTTCAAAATTCTAGGAAAGAAGAACAACATGAGACAATTTCCAAAGGACGCTTTGCGTGACGTAGTGGTGGAGGGCCTCAAGTAGGATCTTCGGTACGACCTTGCTCATGCAGGAGTAAATACGGTACTGCACGTAATCGATCCAATTTTAGAGATGAAATTGTACGAACGGCAATTTTCCATGCCTCGGCAGTGCATTGAGTGTTGTACGGAGGTACTGTATGGATCAATCCCTTTCGCAAAAGGGGACCGCTTCACCGCGTACACGCGAATGAACAAGTCTCGAGTAGTGGAAATGGCTTCAAGTGAAGATAACCCGCACAGTTTTTGACGATGTGCACCCTACGCAACTAACCCAAAATCGAATCCTGAAAGTCCTTGAGCAGCTTGGGTCGAAAATTTGCCGAAGATCCCTGCGATCAGTACAGTGTTGTCTCACCTGCCCCTTTTTAAGAGCTCTTGTCCTTCCGCAACCCATTTAAGCCTCGATCCTCGTCACCAAATAAACATGAATCTCAAATAAGCACGATCTTAAAAAAGTCAAGCGGCATTTAAATACCGCCCGAACCAAAGCGGTTGAAAGATTTATAGTTTCTCATGATATGAGATTCTCCGCTTTTACCCCCTGTTCTAAATACATTTAACATACTGAAATTTCCAGATAAAGGGCAGCATAGACAAGGCTAAAAGTGTCTTGGAGCAGGCGACATAGCACCGATTATGGAATGTAGGAAAGTAATACTTTGCAATAAAGACACTAATGAATTATAATATAGAGAGAAAATTCCACTTGGAAAAAAAGAGGTGCTAATGTTTGCTGCTTTTGATCGGCGCTCCAATCCTCACATACACACACTTACCTATATCTAGGTTTAGAGACAAAAAGCTTGACCGCGATCCACCCTTCCATTACTCCCACGAAGAATATATCCTTCAATAATCTCATCTCATCTCTCCACAACTATCTCTATTTACAAATTCTTACAAACGCAAAAAGCCCCCGCTAATTGAGTAAAAAGCACCTAGGCTATTTTGGGTCTTTTGCCTTCCTTTTCCCCAATAGTTTCATCATTTTTTTAAGGATCCAGGATTCCGTAGACCCAAAACGCCTTGCTGGATATGTACATACATGCTGAAATTCTACAAGTGAATGGAAGAAGATAGAGAGATGGCGGGTATTCATTACTCAACACCAGCGTAGAGATCCACGACGATGTTGACTGCTGCGACGAGGATCTCGGCTGCAATGAGAACGATAACTGTCCAAGGTGTAAGAATTAGGTTTGAGAGAGGGAGGTATGAGGTGGGTGATATACGTACCGATCCATTCCAGTTTCTCGTCGTGCCCGTGACTTAGCTGATCCTTGAGTACAGCCAGTAGATCCGCAATGACATCCAGTCTCTCTGTTAATAATCCCACTCTCTGATCCATTTCCAAATAACTCCGCACGGCTTGATACACAGGTTCTAATTGCGGTTCTACCCAAAATAGTTCTGGAGTATCTAGAACGGAGCCGTTGAGATGGATATTTATTCGGAGGATGAAGAGCTCGCCGATTTGCATGTTGATCTGTGTTCGTGATAATTTGATGGCTCCTGTTAAGGCGATTTGTGTTGGGATGTCTTTGCAGGTCGTAATAGTGCTATCAACGAGAGCTTCGAATAGTGAGGTCTGTCAAGATATATTAGTATTTATGTGAGTAGTGACCGTGTGCGTAAGGCTAGCAGATTGTGTCGATAAAGATGATTTTTTGATGTTGCCATTACTGTCAATGTGATGTGTGGTGAGAACAAGAAGTGAACAATTAAATGCAAAGGTCAAAGTACTATCTAGAAAGGCAACATTCGTTTGATTTGAAGAACGCTACCGAATAGACAAAACCACAGTCCTAAAGGGGCATTTCTCAATTTTTTTGGCGCCCAAAGAGCCAAACCAAAATATCGTCAAAGTATGTGCAAAAAAGGGTCAGTATTTCGCGGGTCACTTGACGGCAATTCTTTTATGTCCCATGAGATTGTTTCCACAACTTAAACAATGTTTCAATCTATAAAAGTTTCATAGTACCAAAAATATTGTAGAGGAAGTTGACTACCCAAATGTGAAGGTTTGGATAACAATTCTTGACATGGCAATTTCATCCTTTTCGTATAGTGAAGGTGGCAAATAAAAAGATATAAGAAAGTAACATACCTTGACACTTTGCGCCAGAGCATGAGAAATCGCAAGCTTGGTCATGTAATTCCCCTTTTCCCGCAGTGTGATAAAATCGTTATAAATCCGAGCCTGGTATTCCCTCGTGTAGTAAAAGTTGAAGCATTCGGTCTCCATATCATCAGGTGCTAGTTTCTCACTCTCGAATTTCGCGATTTCTTTCAGAAAGCGTTGCTCGTCTTTCAGCGACATGCCCCATATGACCACAACTCCATAATCAAAGAGAAATACTTCTGGGGTATGCACTTGCGTGTCGAAATCAAGATTCCTTTCTGGGGCGAGAGTTTCGTCATCCATGCGTTGTTGTACTAGCTCAGAATGCATCCTATTGGGGGCTTCATGCTCTCCATTACCCAGACTGACGTCTCCTCCTTCGGTATGGAGATCGATCAGATCATCTCGTCTGTGCTTGTTGTTGTCCTCGACCTCAATTGCGCTATCTGAATGCCTTCTCTCCATTTGGGCTGGCATAGACCGCACTTCCATAACTCTTTCGGGTATCGAACGGCCATAGTTGTAAGGCGTGTATATACATTCATCGAACAGTTTTGGATTTGCCCCCTTCGTCTTGCCCCTCCCTTTCAAAAATCGCATTAATGAATCCATCTGGTATTTGTTCGCAGTGCAATACGCAGTGACCCGAGGTAATTGATCCCTGTCTGCTTTTCCCAACCTAGCAGCATCACGACGAGCAGTAGGGTCTTTTATTCGCGTGTACTGAGAGTAGACATCTCGCCCGCTCTCTTCGTCTGGTCCGTCTTCACCAAAGTCGGGATTGGGGAGGAGTTTGAGCTTCTGCGCATTTTTCGTAGTTCTCTGCGGTCCAATCTTCGAAACTGGCGCGTTGGGTGTAGGAACAAGGGGAGAGCCATGGCTGTTTCGACGTCGAAGTTTGCTGTTTAGAGCAGAGAGCATGGGTGGCTGCGAAGGAGCAACATTGGCAACTGTGGAAGGTATTTGTTGAGGTATCGGGCGAGCATTGGAACTTCCCGTGCCATCCAAAGAAATTACCGCCGGATTCGGATTGAAAGTCACATTTCTGGGAACTTTCTTTTTTGCATCTGGAGAAGCTGTGGAGGGTCGAGGCTGGATCAGAGCGGTGCTTGCTGCGGTGCTGGTGGAAGCCATAATGAATTGGTTGACCCTGACTGACCGAAAAGCTGCAAAGCATTAAAGATCTATTGTATCTGAAGCCATGAGCAAAGAGAATAGAGGTAGAACAAAAAAGTGCTTCAATAAGGAGATGTTTCAATGGGCTGCAGGTTGGTTGAGCTCAGAAGCAGAACATGATTTGAGATGACGTTCCACATGCAAGTCTGCCGTTTTTCTTGGTCCGTGCACACCACAATGCGTAAATAGCAACAGATTTAATCAACAAATACCTCGGTACTTGTCAAAGTAGAGCAAACTCCTTTCAAAAGCTAGGTTATTTTGTTTACCGGGTAGCATTTTGATGCGTTTTTATTGTCTGTGTTGTCTCTCCTCCACCTTTGATGATCCAGTAAATCAACTAGTAACTTACGAACCAGCTAGGAGGTGGGGCCTTTAGCTTATCAGGGCGAATGGGTGGTCTTGATGAGATTGTTGAAAAAATTGCTGAAGTTTTGAAGAGGCAGAAATGTTAGAAAATATCCATCTGGTAGCTCCGTAACACAAAGTTTGACATGATAACAAGCAAATCATCTACGGGAGAACAATACTGCCTTATGAAAAATCAAGCATGTCAAGGTGGCAAGGGCAAAACGAAGTATTGTAATGAGGGGAACATCGGGCTCACCCTAAGACATCGAAAATCCAGATTCCAACTAGGTAGGGTTCTATCAATTGCCAGTCTGCAAGCTACCAT
Organism: Cudoniella acicularis; assembly: GCA_013054445.1. Lineage (NCBI taxonomy): Eukaryota > Fungi > Ascomycota > Leotiomycetes > Helotiales > Helotiaceae > Cudoniella > Cudoniella acicularis. Next base: position 57,595 of record JAAMPI010000001.1, read on the forward strand.
GCAACGTAGAGTGAACCAGAAATTTATGACTAAATAATCGCCAAGCTCGAGAATTTTTGGTATTGGTACAGCCAATAAAAGTAATAGTAATGCCTCCTTCGCTTCAAGAAAGCAACGCCATAACCTCCTCCGATAAACGCCGTCTATACATTGTCCATCCCGTACACCTATTGAAAGCTTTGGCCCACGAGAAAAGCCCATCCCTTTGGAAGCATTGGATTTGTCGGATCAACCCCGGTCACTCGAGCAAGATGACTGTAACAACGGAACCCCGGGGTGGGTTAGGTACTCTATCCAGTGCTCTATCCACGATTGACCGCGGTAAAGCCACTTTCCACGGGAACAACTGGACGCTCATCACCATCATCAGCCATTTCAACATCTTCATCTGGATCCTCTGCTGTGGCGGCTGTGCTTCCTCCACGCGACTCTCCATCAAAAACTGCCTGACGAGGAACCGCCGGAGCAGCACCAGCATCTTTCTGAGAGCTTGCACCCTTTTTCATCTGCTCAAATCTCCGGATAAACTCCTCCTTCTGTTCATCAGGAAGGTTTTGCCATCCCATGGCAACGTGTGCATCCATATCAAAGGTTTTATCTGCAATCTCCTTTCGATGCGAGATGGTGAGAACGTCTCCGAGTTCACGAGCATAAAGCTCAAACGCCGACTTGACCTTCCGAGCTGGAGCATTTGTAGGAGCCAATGTGCTGGCAGGGCCGTTGCTATTTGTTGGGAGAAGACGCTTGGAAGTCTGAGCCTGTGGAGTAGAGTTTCGAGCAGTGTTGGGATCAGGGTGGGTGTGCGAGAAAGCATCCGAGGATGGAGAAAGAGTTACTGGTCCTTGCTGGATGAACGCACTCCCGGCTGCGGCTTCACCAAGATTGGTCAGAAAAGATGGCTTGCGGTGGCCACGCTTCGTCCGTAAAGGCTTCTCTTTGGGCTGTAGAAGGATGCTCGTCAGCAAGTCTGCTACAATCAACATGTATAGAAGGGGTAGACGCGAGGGATACGTACGGTTGGCGGTGGGCTTGGGCTACCCTCAGAGTCCTCCACATTTGTGCTTGTACGTTTCGCAAGTTGTTCCATAAGAAATGCTCTTTCCAGGCGCAATTTCTGAACCCCTCGTTCTAGACGAACAACACGAAGGCGCGCAGAGTCATTGTCATGTTCGATCTCGTTGATACGCTGCTTAAGTTGAATACACTTGCGGCGGTATGCTTCCTCGACAGAAGGTGCAAGAGCTGGCGGGACAGAGCCTGAGTTGTTTGTTAGAGAGGGACTGCTAGAGCTTGCAATTGAAGATGTTTCTGCTATGTGACGGAGAATTGGATGTTCATATTGTTGCCGGTGCAAATTCCGTAGGTGGCGGGGAGGGGCTCTCTCATTCAGCTGGGGAAGCCGGGAAAGCTTGATCGAGGAAGCTGGATAAGGTAACATTGCTTGTATTGAGTCGGAAAAGTGAAAAGACCTCAAGCTCTTCTGACGCTAATTCTTGGCATATTGTTCCCAAGCAAGCCAGCTTGGTATGTGAGTGGTTTTAGATCGTCGTTGCCCATACTAGCAGAAAGTTTGCTGTCATCATGGCCATGTTGCCAGGAGGATGTCGCATAGGATTCAGAAGCTGCGATGGGCATCAAGGAAACTTTGATATGCTGCTTACCAGATGGGGGCGCCATCTTAATGACCCGGCACCCAGAGTATTATCACGAAGCCGGCGATATTGTTAAGTCGGTGTTGTCCTGCGCATAGCCTCACAGTTACGATTGATGATTCTCAACGGGAGACGTGAAGCAGTTCGGGTAATCGTCGCCTTGTGGTCGGCCTCGCCGCATCAAAGATAATCCGGGACCGGCATGCGCTTAACCTTATTCGCGTCAGAGCTCTGATTTTTTGAACTGCCAGGCACGACGCGACGTTGTTGAATTTATATTGAAGAAATCAAGCTTCGCAAGTCTTTCTGCATAATAAATCCGCCAGAATGTCTCTCAACATTCCCAGCGCCCCGAATGCGAACTTATTTAAACAAGGTTACCAAAAGTAAAGCTTCCTCCGCCACTTGCAGAACCAGTAAACTGATTTGCACAGCTACGAATCTGAAGATGGAGCAGTTATCCGCAATATCGACGCCTGCCGAACTATTACATCGACCGTCCAGACATCCCTCGGGCCTTATGGCCGAAATAAGATCGTCATCAACCATTTACAAAAGATGATCTTAACCTCAGATGCTGCCACTATCCTCCGCGAGCTCGATGTTGTGCACCCAGCAGCGAAGTTAGTTGTTATGGCAAGTCAGCAGCAGGAAGCTGAGATGGGAGATGCAACAAATCTCGTTATCGTCCTTGCAGGAGAACTGCTGAAGAAAGCTGAGGAGCTGTTGCGGATGGGGTTGAAGACCAGTGATATTATTCGAGGATACGAAATGGCCCAAAAGTTCGCTCTAGAAGAACTCGAGAATTTGGTTGTGGACAAAGTGGAGGATATACGATCCCAGTCAGAACTCAGCAAGGCTATTCGAACAGTCATCGCAAGCAAGCAGAGTGGCAGTGAGGATTTTCTCGCAGACATGGTTTCCGAGGCTGTGCTTGCAGTGCTTCCGAAAAACCCCATCAACTTCAACGTCGATAACATTCGTGTGGTCAAAATTATGGGTGGAAGCCTGGATCAAAGCAGAGTAGTAAAGGGCATGGTTTTTGGTCGGGAACCAGATGGATCTGTTAAGAAGGCAACCCGCGCTAGAGTTGGTGTCTTCTCATGCCCTATCGATACCAGCCAGACCGAGACGAAAGGAACTGTTCTGTTGCACAACGCAAAGGAGATGTTGGATTTCACAAAGGGGGAGGAAAACCAGCTAGAGACTGCGATTAAGGAGCTATATGATTCGGGTATGCGGGTTGTGGTGGCTGGATCAACAGTCGGAGAACTTGCTATGCACTACCTAAATCGATTCGGTATTCTCGTCATTCGTATCCTCAGCAAATTCGAACTGCGAAGACTATGCAGGGTTGTTGGGGCTACTCCATTAGCCAGACTTGGAGCACCAATGCCAGATGAGATGGGAAGTGTCGATATAGTTGAGACGCTTGAAATTGGTGGAGATCGAGTTACAGTCTTCAGGCAAGAGAACGAGACAACGAGAACGGCCACATTAGTCATTCGGGGAGCAACTCAGAACCATTTGGACGACATAGAACGCGCTGTTGATGATGGCGTAAATGTTGTCAAGGCTATTACAAGAGACCCAAGACTGGTTCCGGGTGCTGGAGCTACAGAATTGCAGTTGGTTGAGCGGATACAATCTTTTGGAGACAAGACTCCTGGAATTGCCCAGTATTCAATCCGAAAGTACGGCGAGGCATTTGAGGTCATTCCACGAACACTGGGCGAAAGCGCTGGTCTAGACGCAACCGAAGTTTTGAGCAGACTTTATACTGCGCATCACAAACATGATGACTGGACCACTGGTGTGGATATTGAGGTATGCACTTCTATCGCTAATTTTCTTCCAATGCTAATAAATCGACAGAACGAGGATGGCACAGGAACTTTGGATGCCAAAGATGAGGGAATCCTGGATCTCATGATATCAAAAAGCTGGGCAATAAAACTGGCCACCGAAGCTGCGCGGACTGTTCTTTCTGTCGACCAAATCATTGTTGCGCGACAAGCTGGTGGGCCAAAACCTCCGGGACCAAACCCTGTAAGTTATTATTCCTCCCTTCTTTTCAATGTTTTACTAACGGGTTTCACTAGAACTGGGATGAGGATTAGATCTGTTAGCGATAGCGTAATGAAAGCGTGTCATGAGTGTAAAATACTAGAAATATGAACCACGTCGATACTATCTTGATTTGTTTGAATGTCTCTGAAGTAAAATGTGTTTCTGCATCTGTGATTTTCTTTCCAAATCTCTGGGTCTGATCGAAGAGCAAGCGCCCCTTGAATATATATCGATACCACAAGGCATGAAATGAGCCAAAACTTATATTCATACCCTATCCATCCTCCCTCGTTCGCTTGCTATTCACTTTCCGTTTTAAAAAGAGATTGGGATTTTATTTACACTGTAACCTTTTTAAACAAAGGGCTTCTACATAGCGGTTTCACTTTTCAACTAGTGTTCACTAGTCTAGCGTGTGACGATGTGACTGGCTATATTAATTGTCCGAGGTGGGCAGGCAGGGGTAGGGTAGGGGTCATCACTAACAGAGTACCTAGGCTAGCTTCTATTCACCCTCCTACCTTCGGACTCGGATTACTTTGTTGCAAATCGCAGTTTTAAAAGACTCCAAGAGAGGCTCTCTGATCATAGAATACCTAAGTATGATTATAATTTTGTTGCAAATAGCAGTTTTAGAAGCCTTTTAGGATAGTACACTCTTAAGTTTTAAACTCTAGACAGGTATTATATTTCTATAGTAACTCGCAGCTTTATATACTCATGGTACACGTGATTTTCTACGGGGGACATCTGCGAAATGCAACAAAAGAGGAGGTAAAAGGCGAGTTTACTCTACTTTGGAAGCAGGTTCACGTGAGTTTTCGCGGGAGACAATTGCGATGTGCAACAAATGGGGGGAATTTGAGATTCACTATGCTATGAAGGGGACTGGGGAGGTTGTTATATAACTTAATTGTGGGCTTTGTTGCACATCACAAAAATCAAATCGACTCGCCGATAATGATTTTATATATTTGAAGCCTAAAGGATAGTGACTCCTGATTCCCTTTATAGATAAGACTCTTTTGTTGCATGTCGTAATCACAAATCAACCACGATAAGGATTCGTAGAGACTTGAAGCCTAAAGGGTGGTGAAGCTTAGATACCGTTCCTTTTTTGTTGAACTTCGCAATCTCCTGTCAAGTCTCAAACAGGGGGGGAGGGATGCTAAGTCGCAGCCTTAGGGCTCTATAATCCTATGATATAACTCAAATATACCTAGGTAACATTCCTTCTAAGTTTGCGATGTGTAACAAAATCTAATACTCATCTATAGTCAAGAGAGTAAATAGAAGCTAATCACGAAAGAACCAAATAACATTTTACTATAGGTACTCGCTAAATTTGTACTTGCTAGTGCGGGTACATCAAGCAACTAAACCTTCGTGTTTTGTCTTCTCTTCTCCTCTACAACTCCTTCTCTACTTCTTTCCATCTGTGCAAAAACTCTTCTCGTCGCCAATTGTCCGGCCAACCGTACTCAAGATACAGGCTCTTTAGAGCCGTGCTCTTCTCACTAGTCTGTTCGAATTAGCTTCTGCCTCAAAATAAAGAAATAATACACGTACCTCACCACACTTCATTCCAGCTGCTCGTCGAAGATTTTCATCTGGGTCACTTTCCCAATGATCAACAAACGGCACACGATCCAAAGAGTGATAGCAATCAATCATGTTGCGAAGGAATTGCGCTGCGGGAATACATGGAGCGAGGTAGTAATCGAGAGGCGGTTCCGGAATAGGAGTTTTCGTCGGTTCATTGCCTGGACGGAGCCATTCGATTGCGATGGGAGGGCCGTCGCAGGCATATGCTCGTATAACACCTGTCTCCGCCTTAGTTTCGCTACCGAAACAAGGTAGTGGAGCACTGGAAACGGACACTTACCAAGCTTTGTGTCCAAAACTATCATCCTCCCATACCAAGTACTAGGCTTCACAAGTGGTAACATGTGGCTCTCTATCATTGACCAATCATCAATTGGGAAAAACATTTTCCTTGCCTGCTGTAAATCCCATGAATTTCTGTAGTCTGCGAAATCAGATTCCGGTATTACGCGGCTTATACATGTCGCTGGCCAATCCAGATACGGTAGTTTCTCCATGAGATCGATAACTTTCTCATCGAAGCCCAATTCCTTCGCTTTCTCTCTATCAATTGGTGGAGAAGTATGCGGCGCATAGTGAAGCGCGCTTTTGGGCCATGGACCCATCTTAATTATTAGCTCATAAAACTCCGTGATGAGAGATACCACTTCATCTGGATCATAGAGTGTAGGAGCCAGGTCCTCCAACTCTTCGAGAGCGAGAATTTCATTTTCGAGCACTTTTTGTGCACACCACTCTTCTGACATCCAAGTCTCGTTTCGCAGATCTGAGATTTCTGAAGGTGTGAGGTCTGGTGTGAGCTCGGGTGAGACTTCGGAGAAGTCGGAAGCGAATTCTTCTGAAGACGTTTCTGATGGTTCATACGTTAAATCGATTTCTTCATCTTCTTCTTCTGCATTGAAAATTATGTTTGAGAATGCATCAGGGTCTGGTGGTGTGGGTGGAGGCCGTAAACGAGGGGGTAATACGCCTCGGATTTGAAGCCAAGGCCAGGCGGAGAGAAGTCTTTCGGGATCGTCTCCAGTTACGAATCTATAGGCATCAGGACCGGAGAGTCCTCGATGTCTAGGGCACGCCATGAGTGATAACTGTGTACTGTGGTATTTGTTGTGGTTTGGGACGAATGACATTGCAGGGAAATAGGCGGCAGGTGCGGCACAGGGGCTGGCCGAATTGGGAAAGTGGGTCCTACCCCGCCCCTTTTTATTTTCGTTTGGGGCGATTTTGGACGAGGAAGTATCTCGCCTTCAGAAAACAATCACAACTTTACAGCAAATGTTATTGATTTAAATACAAGAACCCCAAAACGGGTAACGCCTAAAACATTCCAACATCCACCAGTCATTTCAAAATGCAAAGTTCATTGAAGTCACTCCTCATCAAGTACGTAGCTATTGCTGTGGACATTCCGGTTGTAATGGGCAGCAATTATTTGAAACTTTCGTCGTTCTCAGTCACGATGCCCCTCGTCACCAATCGAAGCAAACTTCAGCCTGGTGGAGAGCGATTTGGTGTCTTCTATTGACCGAGAATGCCTCTTCATGAGCCACCTGAAGAAGGTGTCTGGGCACCTCCTATGAAAACAACCAGGACGGCACAATAACTACGACGCAAGGTCAGTATGTTTGCCGTTCGTCGACTTCATGAAACTTACGCAGCAGCGGAAGCCAATATTTCTTGTCGTTTTGCTTGCGTGAAGAGAGAAAGCATGACGGAAAATATTAATGTGGACAGCAGTAGCACCGTAATAATCATTGTCGCTCCATGATTTGTTTGGGCATCGGGTTCCAGACGCCAGAGAACATACACAGGGACAATCAAGATAATCACGACCATGATTGTCATAATTAAAGAAACAAAGACATCGATGCGATCTCTTGAAAAAAGAAGTACTCTTGTGGAGATTGGGTCCGCCTTTTGTTGAAGTTCCTGATATATTACTTCAGTAAAATTTTTATTTTGAACGCACATAATCGTACCGGAGAAGAGAAAATGTACTGTGCAATTGTGGTTAGAATCATGGAAGTCGGCAGCGGATTCTAAGCATCTTACTCTGATGGGACGACAAGAGAGCTTTTGGAGTATCTTCTCGACAGCTGAATCAAGCCACGAATATTCCCTTCCAGGTTTTAAAGTGACTATGTCTTCTTGCCAGTAGATGTAGTTCTCCTTGTTACAAAGTGGCGCTTCTTCATCAAAATAGCTTCGAATGGAACGGTAGTCTCGAGCAGGTGGTTGACTAAAGCTTGCTAGGTCTCTTGCAGAGATTAGAAGTTGCACTTCGGGGTGTTGTAAGCTTTCTATTCTGTACCAAAGTTTGTTTACGAACCGTATTCCTTGAACTTTTCCTCTATATCGTTCAATAGATTCGTTCGATACTCGTCATCTGCATTGTCAAGTTCTCGTGATTTCAAAATTTTAGGCTGTTTCTCCTCATCTTCCTTGTCAACTTGATCCAATTTTAGCTCAAGATGCCTCAATTGGTCCTGTTTATGGAGCAGTACTCGTGCTTGTAAAAATCCGAATCGACGGTATAGCATGAAATTTTCGTCGCTGTCGAGAAGGGCGGCTACCCGGGGATATCCGGCTGGACAATCTTTAACTGCTCCAAAGTTAACGAGCGGTGAGGGAAACCCGGATACTTGGTTAATCACGTTTTCTGACATCCGTACTCCGTGGTGTTATCTTCTGCGATTCTAGGTCTTGGACCTTGGATCGTGAGCTGCGAAGTCTCCGTAGCGGGAGCAAATTCCACCACAGAACGGCCTGGTTCCCCCTCGAGACTATTCTATGTCAAAAAATTCCACAGTACCACATATATTCTTTGATCACGCACCTTGAGCAGCAGCAGGTTCGTCGAAATGTTCTGCTTTTGAAAATAAAACTGAATTTTCACTCCTAGCCTCATGGGAAATATCCAAATTCGTATCTTTTCTATTCTGAGCCTTGTTTTTCTCGTCTAATTTCATTTTATTTCATGGAAATAGATGGTAATATTTTTCAAAAGAGGAAAAGGCTATATTCGTTATTATGTTTTGATCCTCGAAGAAATTAGAGATGACAGAAGTGATGTGGCAACTGAAGTCTACTTTTCTAATTTTCGTGGTTGTGCTGTAGCTTACCGGCTGTTACACATTAGCTCACGAGACTTGCTGCGCATCTTCGAAGCCGATAAAAACGTGCATCAAGTGGCTGTGAGTTGTGGTTGCTCATGTTTGCTTCCATTGTTGTACAACATCACCAAGGCCACACATTTAGGCCACCCATGGTAAAAATCCTTGCTGAAAAAAGGACAAAATTAATGCCATTAAACCCATGCTAGCAAATCCCCGCCAAGAAAAACTCGCCATTGTCAATAGGCAACTGACCTTGTGACTATTTCTTCTCCGCTTTTTCCGGGAACTTCTGCTTCTGTAGATACTTTTCCGACGTCCATTTATCATTCTCCTTGGGGTGTAAGTAAGGATCTTTTCCGTCTACCTTCACTACCCACTTGATTTCCTTCCCATTGGCGCTGGTTTGTGATCCTTCTTTGATAACACCTTTGAGTGGTGCTTTTCGAGAATCGTAAGTGACTAGTACCCCATCACCGATCGCATAAGTTCCTTCAGACTAATACAGTAAGACGCGTTAGAGTGTTTCTTCAAGTTTGATCAGTAAAGACTTACCTGTTTAAATTTTCCGCTTGGGTTGCGGACACTCATCTTAAATTTCTTATAAACTGTAAGTAATTGAAACCCCAGGTAGCCTTTTCGTCAGGGAACCTTTTAGTTCCGATCTATCACATACTTCGCTGATTCCATGCTTCACTTACCTCTCTCAATATCTCACGATCTGTGAGTAATTGACGCTAACCAGGCCTGAAGCAGGTCTCTCTCGTCTTAAGGGGCAATTAGTTCAGAGAAAACGTACAATTTACGGCCTTACTTACGGTTGATTGTCTCACAGGCTGTGAGTAGAGACGGACTGGAGCTTGGTTCAGGTGAGAGAGGGTATTGGGTATTGAGAGGCTTTGAGAAAAGTGGACTTGAGGAGATCGGAAAGAGACTTGAGTGGATGATAGAGTGCAAGTGTGTTGATCTCTTCTGAAAGTTGCAGACTCTGGCAAGCAAGAAATAGCTGGGCTTGAGAGGAAACGCAGCTATTGTTCAAGAGTCTTCGGTAGAAGTCTCTCTAAGAACAAGTATTGTTCAAGTGGCTCAAGTGGCTCAAGAGGCGTTTCTCGCGAGGAATGGTTTTGAGAAAGCGCAGGTATTGTCCCAGTGTCTTCAATAGCAATCTCTCCAAGAGCAAGTATTGTTCAAGTGAATTTTTTTTTCTCAAGAGCGTAGTATTGACAAAGTGCTAGATTCTTTCCAGTCTTCAGCTTTAGCAAGAGTATCTTTGGCTTCCCTCCTTTCCTTGACCTTTTGATAAAGAAAGAAAGTATAGGAAAGCCCGCAAGAATTTATACTCTCCTCCATCTCTGAATCTGTGAATCGTTTCGATCTAGATTGCTAGAATAGGCATATTCACATAGAGCGTGGCTGCCGATTGTTCTCTATGAATAATTGCTGAGCCCCTGTGAGTAACTCGCCAAACATCGGGTGAATGTGGAAAGTTCGGATTATCATGACACAAACTTTCTATGAATTATTCACACGATGCGAAAGTGCTTCAAAATGACTGAGAGGAGAGATTTGTATCGCTACTATGACGGCGTCATGGGAAAAAGAGCAAACTAGGAAGTGGCAGCTACCACAGGGTTTTCGTAGTTTTGAAGTCAGTACTCTTGCGTAAATTTTGCAATTAATCTTTAAGCTCTTCGTAATAATTTAGGCGATATCATCATCATATTATGAGAAGTTATGATTATTACGAGCATCCGTATATTTGCTCCTTATATAATGCTTTGGCCTTTGCGAGGTCCGGACATAGCTTCAACAGTTCAACGGCCCGCGTATAACACTTCAAAATATTTAAATAACTGCAAATTGAGAAGGAGTATCCGAGGGCCACAAAATAAACCCAGCACATATCGAAAAAGAATACATTAATTTTAACAAGTTCTTCTGACAATACGGGCTTAATTCTTTGAAGTGTCGTGGGTGAGAATGAAGCATGCGCGGACCGCTAAAGAGTCGGACTGCACAAGACAAAATCTGTGCACTCTTTATTTTCATTTCTGTCTGCTAGCAATTCAATATTCGTAATCCTTGCGCAATTTGGCGCAAGTGCATCCTCTATAAAACAGAAATTTCCTTTCTTGACTGGGGATAATATACTATTGTCCCAAAGTCCCTTTTTACCCCGCAACCCACATAAGCAAGCTCGAAAACTAACCCTAAACACTTCGAAATAAAACAACATTCAACAGAAATAAAGCCTCAAACTAATTAATGAGTATCCAATTTCTAGTGCAGAAATGACTTTTCCTAAGTTATTTTTTAGTTTAAAGGCTAAATTTATTTTCAAAGTTTCAAGTGTTGCGTATCAATTTTAGAGGGGTTTCGTAAGCGAAAAGTTTCAGGGGTGGATGCGAAAATTACAGAATTTTGTAGAAAGGATGCGTAAACTGAAATTACAGGAATGGGAGTCAATTATGTGTAACGGTGCAATTCTTTTGAACTCAATGCAGTTATCGTAATAAAAGGCATTAGAAATTAGTCATGACAACGAAGGTGTTTGCAAAGGGACCCAGAATAAAAATGAGGTTATTTGGATAAGTCATATATATGTGAAGCAGAAAAGGCGTCACGATTGGAATTGAATGAATAAAGATCATTTAGATGCGCAATTTTAATATGAAGATGCATGTGATTGTGTCACTTTGACGGTGAGAAGAAACAGCACGAGCTTCTGTCAGCCACAGCACAAAATATATGCACGGAATCGAAAATGCTCGCTGAAAATGAATGACGTATCCTGAGAAATGACAGCTGTGAGTGACTGAAAGTCTGTAAATGAACTTTGTTTGCTGAGCGGACAGAGAGTCAGTTGGAGAAAATGCAAGCATTGAATCAGCACCTGCAAATCGAACAAACATCATACATAGAAATGAGAACATCCCCGGAAATTGGACCAAAAGTGGACTAAGTAATACTGATTACGTTCTATTGATTAACATCTGATTCTATCTAATGGAGCAGGAAACTCTTTTCAACCGCACAAGCGCTCAAGCATCGGGATTCTCCTACTCTTATTCTTCTCATCATTCATAAATTATTCCCCACCCAGAAAACCACTCAAGACCGAATCTGAAAACTCCATGATCTCTCCACACCCCAAAAATCACTTCCCTGTCATCCAGGCGCGTACGTCGCCGCACTCCCCGCATAACTCTGAGCATATAACCCATAATACGTCCCTAGCGGCTGCCCATTCTTCTTCAACATATAACTATTAAAGAATGTGCATTGTAACGGGTTATAACCACCCGTGAAAAAGGAAAATATTTGCGACCAAAAAGAGCTCTTCGTATTGGCTGCGTTTTGCGCAGAAGCATAGGCCGCGCAGACAGAAGGGTCGTGGGGACCGGGAAGAATTTCGTACCGAGGCAGGTGCTGGGGTGGTTGTGGGCTTTGGAGTCGTCGCCGCTGCATTTTTTGGGGTGGTGTGGTGTTGTTGGGTTTTTCGAAGCCGTCAAAGCCGGTGACGACGACTTGGAAATCGCCGCGGCTTTGGCCAAAGTTGGTGACTGAAACGGTGTCAACACCAGAGCCCCATAGAGTGCACTTGTAGTTTGTGATTGAGGAAGGAAGGGTGCAGTTAGTAGCGAGGCTGAGTGAGGGGTCACGCTCGATAAAAATGTTGAAGCCAGTGCAAAGCGCCTTCTTGTTGCAGTATTCGCCGCAGAGGGAGACGTTGTAAGATTCTAGGGTTTCAAGTCCAAGATAGGTGTTGGCTGAGACAGGCATTAAGGTCGACGAAAGTTTCGACGTAACCGGTCGGGGCTTTAGCAGCGCGGGCTTCTTGGTAAAATCCTGGGTAGGCTAAGAATGCTTCGACAGTGTCTGGAGTGACTTTTGGGCCATATCCTGTGTGAAATTAGATTTTTCTAGAGAAGTGGGAAACATACCATCTGGCTAAGGTGCACAAGCATCCTCAGGGTTAATGAAACCGCAATATGTTCCAGCTTCAGGTTCAGTAGCGCATGTTGTCTCTGCGCTAGTGGTTGCCGATGTACCAGTGGTCAAGACTTGGGATGTGGTGGTTGTGGGAGGGGTGCTCGTAGGGACTGACGTTTTCGAGGTCGACGAAGAGGTTGGGGCTTGAGATGTTGTAGTTTGGCTACCCCAGCTACCAGAGTTGCCCCATGGCCAGAGTAACCATCGTTTATTGGCATATTGCGAGGTTTCAGCACTGGCGGTGGCAACACCAGCCACAGCGGCTGAACCAGATGCGGCGACAGAAGCAGTGTTGTAGGCAACATCCTGGCTATTGACACCCAGGGCGGGGTCAGTCAAGGTAGGTGAAGGAGCAGCATTGACAGTAGCAAAGCCGATTGCTTGAGCAGCAGGGGAGGCGGCTACAATGGCTGCAAAGCCTGCAAGAAGGACGACTTTATGCATTTTGAACGGGTGTATGAGTACAAACAAGTGAATAACTTGAAGCTGAAGAGAAAAGTAAGACCAGAGGGATACAAAGAACTTTATAGATGGTCACCCAACTATGGAGATCCGATGAAGACCTTTGGAGTATGAAAGTGAGTTAGTGTTGTCATGGCACAGGTAGAAAGATGGAACCTGGAGTTACTTGCTTGGATCTCTTCGTGAAAGTGTCAGTCTCCACTTCTCGTATGTCAGAAGCCCGAACACCATCACACTAGCGGTCAACGAATAGGGAAAACAAAGGAACTCCCGACTACGAAAACGAGGAACGATAAGAAATTGCTTTGACAAATATGGTGAATTGTGGAATTCAATAGTCGTTGAGCACATTTTGCAAGAGTTCGAGATTCATCGTGAACATCTCTCAAAGAAGAGAAGATAACAATTATGTGGCCTAACCCAACTCGGAGACTATACTTCGGCCCAGGGACAGTACAATAAGGAGGCTTCGCATCTCACGCTATTAGATTATTGACCCAGTTATTCGTGCAGGTACTGAGACACGGCCATACCGAAGACCTGCAAACAGGGCGAAAACGTCTGCTCCTTGGCATAACAGGAAAAGTGAAGTGATAGCTCAAGCTAAGTGCATGAAACCGCGCGAGAGCTACAACCAACGGAGTGGTACCGTATAGGTGGGATGAAAGAGGATTAAAAGTCGGTTGTGGTGTTTTTAAAGCCTCTCGCTTAAGCGGATATCTTTCCGGCCCGCCTAAGCTCGACCCCCTTTCTCTTAGCCTTCACCATATTTGGAATGCAGCAATGCCGATCACAGCCCGACACGAAAAGGACCTGAAAATACTCAACTAGAACAAGCTTTCAGCACTGACATCTGCACGGTGGCCTGTCTGCACACAACTCAACTTCCCTGCTCGACCCTCCTCGACCCTCCTCGACCTTTTTCTAGTGGAGCAGTTCGGATTGCCCGGGAATTGTTTTTTGACCTCTTTAACGGTGGTTTTGCGTCATCCATCAAAGCTCAAAAAGTCCGACGGCCCAGTAGTGTTCTTTAGCGAGGAACATTTCCGCTTCGAGGGATGAAAAGGGGGTCTACCTAGTCTTGCAGTCGAGAGCCGATGGCAAAATGATAGACTTTGCGTCCCATAAGCTTAAGAGTTAAGATTTTGTCCGAAGGGCTGGGACTTCGTCGGGTATACCATCCACTGGTTCTGCAGAGATCAAGGTGGATCTTAAGAAACACTGCTTCTTTGCCCATGAATGAAACCTAGAAGCTTCGATACAGCATGTGAAAAGACGGGTTACGAAATCAAGATCCAAGCGTGATGCTATGACACAAATACCAACCTAGCTCGGGCGAACTGGGAACATAAAGTTTCGTTCGGGGTACAAATACATATATATGGCATGGTATCATAAAATCGGAGTGTCCCCAGGATCAATAGACGCCCCATCCTCGCTATCACCGTTCCTATTTAACAATCCCCTCTCTTCACCTTGTCCATCTTCCCTCGTTAGTCCTGTATTTACACTCAACCCATTTGCACCTGCTGTTTTCCTCGTCTCTTCCGCTCCGTTCAGCACATACCAAACATCTTTTTTGGTAAGTAGGCCTTGTAAAACTCCTCGATCACTGAAGAGCACGTAACGTAGGCCAAGTTTTTGGAAATAATTCGCGGTGAGAAGGAGATTCGAGCGTGATGGTAGAGTCAGAGGCGTTTGATCCATCCAAGGACGGAGGTCGAGTGTTGTGCGAGGATCTGCGAGAGGTTGGTGGGAGAAAAAAGTTTCTGTTTCTGGAGGAAGAGAGCGTGGAGGATGCTTCGAGGTGTTTAGATTATACTCCAGTTCTGCGCGAGAAATGTATCCCAGCAGTATTGCTTCTCTTGGATCTGAGATCACAGGGAAGCCGCGATATGGGTGCGTTGCCAAGACGCTGGTAAGAGATTGGATCGTGTGGCCTGTTGCCGTTAAAACAACAAGATCTTCGATTCTAGTCATGATTTGGCTGACAGGGATGTCGGGGATGAGCGTTTCTTCGCTATTGTCGAGGAAAGGATATTCATTGAAGTGAATCCAACTCTCATAGATACCACGCTTTCCAAATGCATCTCCAACCCATTTACTGAACATGACCGCGATCATAATAGGTAGAACATATGTGAGGGCTCCTGTAAGCTCAAACATGATGACAACAATAGAAACCGTCATTCGAGTGACACCGCCAAGTGCGGCTGCCGCACCTATGATGGCGTATGTTCCAGGTGTTACACACGGCACATCTGGCTCGCATGATGCGAATAGAAAGAATGTTGGGTGATTATGAACCCAAATTTCCATGATGATTCCAACAGCTCTACCGAAGAGTGCGCCGACCGCCATCGAAGGGAGGATGATTCCGGCTGGAATCTGCAAACCAAAGGTTATCGAAGCAAGGAAGAAGCCAAGAATTGCTGCAAATACTAGCAGAAATATAGTTCCTGCAGTGGCAGCCCCAGTCTTACACAGACCAAATTGGTCATCAAGAACTTTGGAGCATTCTGCAAAAAGCGAGTATACAAGCTCCGAAGACTGAGCTCGCATATAAAAATTTGGATAATTGATAAGGGCTGTGAGAAGTGCCACAATGGCGACCTGAGTAATTGGCCCCGGTAACCAAGTAGCGGCTTTCTTCCATTGCGCAACCCTCATGTTCATTTTGATGAAGAGTCCCCCATAGATGCCCTAGAGATTACTTAGCAGAACCCGGTAAAAAATGATAGATGTGCATACCCCAAAAATACCTAACATCGCAAAAGGAACCATTTCAAAGCCGTGCCATCCCGTACTATACGTGACTTGGTACAGCACGAGCTTCCCGCTCCTGAATGGATCGAATGCTTGCAGTGTTACAGCTGCAGTCATTGCACACACAAAACTTTGCCACATGGTTTTGTCGGGAAAGTAGTATGACAGTTGCTAATTCCTGTTAGAAGACTTAAATCTGAGCGAAGAGTTACAAGATTCCTACCTCAAGACTGAAGAGAACTCCCCCTATGGGAGACCCAAATGCTACTGAGATGCCAGCAGCGGCGGCAGCAGACAGAACTTCTCGTTTTCGGGCTAGTGATGGTTAGATGTAAGGTTTTTTTCAAAAGATTTATTAGGATCACTTCTCACCTTCGTTACCGTTGATGTTACCAAAAAGCTTCATGAATAGGTTCGCACAGCAGCATGCGACATGTACTAGTGGCCCCTCTTTCCCAAGCCACATACCGGACGCAACTGCAAGACACTGCTAGGCATTAGACTGATTGTATGAGGTTTCGCAACCACACCTACCAATCCAAGTGACTTTATCACTAAAGTCCACGTCCCCATAAAACGCCGAATGACGAAGCCTCCCAAAACCGTCTTGATTTCAGGTATTCCACTATGTTTCGCGTACAAAGCATATTCCTTTACTAAGACACTCGCTGAAAGCGCAAAAAGCACCTTTAAAGCAACATTATTAGCTTACGGTAGCTGACAAGCACGTGTGACTTACTGAGAATGAGATGAAGAAGAAATATTCTATAAACCATATTCCCCCAGATGATGTAATATGAAGAGCCAGGCTCCAAGGCCGCCAATCTCGACATTGAGATATTCCATCGTAGCCGTAACAACAAAAGAATTTATTCAAATAAAAGCGCCCGCCATCCTCCCCGGCGGAGCAATACCCCGTTTTGAGGTCCCCAAGCCAGTCGCTAGCCACATCTATCGCAGCTGCGAAGACTCCAGCAGCAAGTCCCGTCAGAATGAGGACGATCCAAATCTGACTGGCATCCAAAAGCTGCCGTGCATACCCTAACAAGCCAGTGGCACTTGAGTATAATACGCGCAATCGTTGCCGTTCCTTCGTGTACTCGAAAATCCAATCAATAGCCGTTAGGTCCTCATATCCAACTCTGCGCCCCGGCCCTTCGACATACCAGTCCAGCGGACCACCGTCTTTCGCGTTTGTATTGTGTGACCCATCGATGCCAGCGCCGATTATATTTAATCCAGTGGTATTCGGAGTTCCTGATCTGGGAGAAGGCGTAGTTTGCCGTGATGCCGTTCCATTTGAGGTAAAGGCAGACAGAAACCGCAGGCCCGATGGCTGCTTCTGTTTGCGCTTGAAGGAGACAGTCTCTCCGGAATCGAGCTGTAGAGGGTCATCTGCGAGCACGCTTGGTCTCTTGCATAGCTTGCGACAGGGTCATCATTCTCGCTGTCATCGTCGACGATTTGCGCGGTCGGGGGGCTCTGGCTCGACGATGAGCTGCCCTGCGATACGGGCGGGAAATAACCCGCCGACGAGCTTGCCATGACTAAGGTTTTGGTAGGTTTCTTCGCATTTTCATAGAGGTGTATTTGTCTTCTGGGCACGACGTCTCGAGCTCGAGGCTGTGCTGTGGTTGGTGATGTGTGCGGCGAAACTTCGGATGAACCAAGGTCCGTCCAGTAATTGGGAACCTTGGAATATTTTTGACCATTCGTCCTATCATCAGCAACGAAATCTCCCATCCTGTTTCTCCCTGACAACGCTCCCATCTATCCTCAGCGCATGCAGCACAGAACAACCTGATTTCATAATGGCTAAAGATAATTCTTCAAACGCGGCGTTGCCGACAGGTCAACCTGCCCTCGCTGACCCCGTTGTAATATTTGAGAAAATGCAAGAGCTCCTGAAAACAAGGAACGATACGTCGAGATTCGTTGGTCTTGCTCTCCTTAAAAGCGTCCTGGACAACGGTCAGCTAGTGCAGGATCCAGTCCGTCTGAGGGTCCTCTGGGAAGCCCTGTCCCCGAAATTTCTGGATCGGCTCCTTCGCGCTCAAGAAAATAAAAAAATCAGTAAAACAGAGACGAGAGACATGGTGGATCTCTCTGTGTCTATTTTACACACCTTCACCAATCTATTACCTCTGGATGCCTTGAAAGAAAAGAGGCTTACTGGCAGAATAGATCCATTGGTGAAGGCATTGATTCAAAGGTTAGAGCTCTTGCCTTCCCCTCTGATAATTGCTAAAGCTATCCCTAGCCCTCCGGAGACATCGAAACTAATTCTACAAACTCTCCTCACCATCGTCAGCCAAACCGATGGGGCGTTGGAATTGCTCAAGGTGTCTGACTTGAGTCCACTAACGGAAATTGCTACTCAAAACCCCCTTGTCCTTGATATTCTCAGCTACTCGTGGATAAATGCTTCGACTATTCGTGAGGAGATAGCTACAGTCAGAGCGAGTATTGACAACTTACTCCCAGCACTACTCGTCATTTTCAGACAAACCGATGCAGTCACCTTAATTCAGTGTGTTGGCAGCCTTCTTCTAAAACTTGTACCGGAGGTAAGTCCACCTACCTCACTCCACCAGCGATGCATATCTAATTACTGGCAGGCTATATCCTCAAATCCTAGTTGGCTTATACCTCTGGTTTCGGTCCTTCGAAAGCTTGTATCGAGGAAGCCTACCGCGACTGGCCGTGCAGCCTACACCAATCTAGCAGCAGCACTACTTCAGGCGTACCCCTTAGATAGCCCGATCTTACTTTTTAAAGACGACGCCTCGGGTAGCGCTGACAGTAAACCCTTTTCTTACCTTTTCGTTAATCTGCTATTAATAGATCTACGCTCGTCCTTTCCTTCACTTCTTGCCCAGCTCAATAGTGCAGAGTACCCCGATATTTCCCGGCGATTGGCAGCTGCATTCGACATCCTTTCCAGTTTCATTGGGTTTCTTGTTCGAAGTCTTGATGACGAATCAACCGTTCCCTCATTCAGCATGCCACCGGATTTGCTACTGAAACTCCGCAAAGACATCGCCGAAACTATTTCTCTCACTATCGAACATCTCCGGGATAGGTGGGATGCATCTGTTGCTGGGGTCTCTGGCCTACATCCCTCAGCTCGAGCCGGAACGTCCGTTACTTCAGAAGGTACCCGACTTACCTTGACTTGGGAATCGATCAAGGACAACGTCACAGAAGATCCCTTGATCTTGGCCGGTATCCGAACCATGGCAATCTGGATCCGCGAGGATGAGAACGAAAATTTGCGTAACGAGAGCTGTGGCTTGATGGATATGTTTGTGGAGCTCTACAAGGCAAGCTCGGAAGGTTCACTTGATTTTCGATATCCAGTTTTACTTGCATTGGAAGTCATTATGCTTTCCGAAAATGGGCTAGAAGCCTTCCTTGGTCAAGGGGGCTGGGAAGTGGTCTACAATGACCTCCAATCAATTCTCAAACCTGCCGTCTACTCGAAGGATGTCAAGAACACTTACGCAATTGCGCGGGGGCTTGAAATCGTTCGCGTCCTTTTGGCAGTGGTGGATCATCCATCAACGTTCTCGCCGCGTGAGGAATGGATGTCGATCATTACATCTGCAGCGTCAATGCAGACAACTTTCGGTGCGTCTTCTTCAATACTGGAGCTCCAAATCGCAATCCTCCAACTCTCAACAGCATTACTCTCAAAAGCTGCAACGGGGGTACAGAAAAGATATCTCAGCAAGATCCCAGCTTTAACGGGGCTTGTGAATCAATTGACTAGTTTTGTAAAAAGGCTGGATGGTACAGACTCGGCTGAGCTGATAACACTTCTGGAAGATGTCTCTTTAGAATTAGAAAACCTGAGGGGCGTTCAGTGAAGAGCAGAATCTTAGACTGGTTCTATTTACACAAGTCAAAGCCGAGCCTGCAAACAATTCTCCCCAAGTTCCTCATGCGAAGCAACTTTCTTGGTGTGGTTTTGACTAGATTTGTATTCGACTCACTGAAGGGCAGAATCAATCACTAATTTACATTCAAGATCGCCAGCTACATTTGGATGTAAGCTTCATTTTGACGAAAATATGGGAATCCACTAGGGTGACCGATCATATGAGATGTCAATAGGAGAGTATGAAATATTATAATGCTTCTCATCAATTATTGTACCCGGTTATCAACAGAATGTCTCAAAACTTTTGCCAAAACCTTTCTCTGCTATACACCGAGCAGAAGCGCGATGCGCGATACACGATACACAGAAACCAAGTAAACTTACTCTAAAATGTTCTTTTCCGCCTGCATGAGGCTGCGCACCGCTGTTCTTTCGGTCCAATGACCACTTCATGGAGGCCGAACGCATGGCAAACCAGCCACACTGTCTTTGAAGCCGCTCCGCCCCTCCTCAGCCTTAATTATTTTCTTCGGTCTGACTCTCGTCGTTATCTAGCCTTGGAACTTACCTTCCCGATCGTTGCTTTTCCAGTTTTTACCAACCATGACGGACCTCATCAATAACGCTCCCATTCGGCATGCAGACGCTGAGGACATATGGAATCCCTGGGAAATAGCAAAGGAACGTTTCATGGCTGACCTGGATGACGAAAAAAAGGCTGCATTTCTCAGCGCATCGATGGAAAATCTCTTCTATTGCGCCAGTAATGTTGATCGTGAAGACCAACAAACATCGAAGACAAGATCTATGATCAAAATCATGAGTCCATTGGTCTCTGCGGTGGAGGATTACGGTAGTGCTCTGGACACTTACGCCAACATCGCGTCCTTATATCTTGCCCCGATATGGGGTAGCATTCGTGTGGTTCTTGCGCTGGCAAAGGTTTACGGACGATTTTATGCTAGAATGGTGGAGACTTTTGGTCGTATTGGAGATATCCTTCCCCGCTTGCGTACATATTTGTTTTTCTCAGCACATATATTGAGTCTAATTAAAGTACCCTAGGTGATTACCAGAGAATCTTTGATAGCAAAAAACATGGGCGGCTTACACAAACATTATCCGCGGCTTATCTCGACATTATCACTCTTTGTACTGAATTTAAAGCTTTGCTGCAAAGCCAAAAGAAGTCTTCAATGCAGCGTATTTTCAAACCGTTGTCACCAAGCCTTAATGCTTCCCTGGAAGGGGCACTCGAGAGGTTCCGCAAACATCGAAAAGAAGTTGAAAAGGAAGCCGAATTATGCCATATGGTTGAAGCAAGCCAAGCAAGGGATTTAGTTTTGAGAAATAACGAAGCCGCCGAGGCAAGAGAGCGAGGCACGTCTAATCAACCACCAGGTACTTCTCGAAGATTAATTTTTTTTAATTTTGAACAGAGGCTAGGCAACAAGAACTCGTGTCGCACTTATCCTCGGTCGATTATACATACAAACACCATCGAATGCAACGTACGCGGCACTCCGGTACGGGAAATGTAAGGATATTCTGATTCTCGAAATGGGTTTCATTCTATTCCAACCACATTTGTTCGGGCAAGCATATCATAAAACAACCCAGAGCTGACTTTCCCAACCCATTTCCTCCTAAAACATGCTGGAATAGGAATGTGCTAACTCCCTATCTTTTTAGTGGTTTACCGCTATGGCTCACTATAAATCATGGTTAAATGGCGACTCCTCAGCAGTGTTGTGTTGTTACGGAATCCGTAAGCCCACTCTATTTCATGGGCCATCTTCAATTAATACTAATATTTTCAAGCCGGCTGTGGCAAATCCGTGCTCACTTCAAGTCTGGTTGACCAGCAGCTTTTGCCACAGAGTTCTTCCAATACTACAAAGACACTGTTCTATTATTGCGATTACTCGGATAAACGAACGCTAGATCCGGTCAACCTTTTTGGCAGCATTTCTCAACAATTACTTCGTCAGATGGGTGAATTACCAGGAGACCTCTTGACAATGCTTGAAGACATGCATCAGAGTAGTGCATTACTGAATTTTGAAAGAATTCTCGCACTACTTCAACTCTCTTTCGACAAGAACTCATCAATTGCTATTTTCGTCGATGGTATCGATGAAATGACAGAGCACAACAGGAAACTTGTTCTCCAGCGTCTTTCTAGCATTATGAAATCAGCCAATGACTCCCAGCTGAAAATATTTGTTTCTAGCAGGGAAGATACCACCTACCTCTTCTCGGGTCTTACGTGCCCAAAATACAAAATCCGTGTTCAAAACGACTCTATCTCTGAAGATATCGAAACCTACGTCAGAAATTCGGTCCACGAATTGAGAGAAAAGGGTGAATTAGCATTAGGAGAGCCAACTCTTGCGCAAGAAATAGTCACAGCTCTGACAAATGGTGCCAAGGGAATGTAAGTTCATCAATCTCTTATGTTGGGGATATAGCTTATCTTTTACATCCAGGTTCCTTTGGGTAAGATTTCAATTAGATGATCTATGCCGAGCAGAAACAGACAATTCGATCAGGAAAGTTCTGAAGAATCTCCCTAAGAATCTCAGTGAAACATACGACCGACTACTGGGGCGAATCGATGGAGATGAAAAGCATGAGTTTCTCAGAAGGATATTTGCTTGGGTCATTTATGCCAGACGCCCCCTACATATGAACGAACTTCGGGAAGCGATTGCATTCACGTGCGAAGATCGTTGTTGGGATGCTAAAAAAATCCCAAATGATATAAGCCGGTTGATCAGAGCCTCCGGGAATCTAGCCTTCATCGATGATGACACAGGAAATGTGCACTTGGCACATTATACCGTCCAACAATATCTCTTAAACCATGATAAAAGGAGCTCTATAGCGCTCGGATTTGCATTAGACGAAGTTGAAGTCGAACTTGGTTACCTCTGCGTCACATATCTCTCTTTTTCGGATTTCGAGACTCAGGTTGAGAGATATTCAAATACAACCACAGCAAGTTTTTCAGGAATGGAGACCGCAATTCAGAGCGGTGCGCTCTTACCACGCTCTTCGACAGGAGGCAAACTCGAAAGGGCGTTGAAGACACTCCAACCCCGGCAACATTCCTCGGCAAATATCGACTATGCCCGCCATATCAACATTCAGACACAACAAAAAAACTCGCCAAAAAGTGTTTTAATGACGAAGTACGCGTTTTTATCTTATGTGTCCACAAGTTGGTTGCATCATACTATGAAGCTTACATCTTTTCGGAGCGATCCGCTACGCGATCGACATATTCGGCTTTTCAATGAGCTTGTGTTGAAAAAAAAACATGTTGTTTGAGTTTAGGCCCTGGAAAGACTCTACACTACAAAAGAGTGAACCCCGCAGCTTTCCATACACTTCCCTTTTCGGTTGGGCCATTTTCGCCAACCATACTCCCGCTCTGGCCGCGCCTGACTGGGGAAACCATACACAGCACCTTCGCAATTGTCTCGTCTCTATCAACAACCACCTCGGAAATACCAAGGCAATAAGAATCCCGCGGGACCCGCATTCGAAAGCCGAAGACTGTGCTTTCCAAATTCCAGCACATTTTGAAGATCCATGGCAGGATTGGGTTTTCCAAAACCTTGTCAGTGCATGCATAAAAGGCTGCTTAGACGCACTCAATTTCGTTCTCGTAGCTTTGTCCGGGGAGCCGAGCAGAAACCGGAAATTTATCCTTGCATTCCTTCTTTTCGAAGCTTCCAAATTGGATCAAACATCATTCGTCAAGCTCCTGTTCTCCCAATACGATAAGACTGAAATGGGAAATCCCGAGTGGCTTAACGATAGGGATCTTCAATCATATAATATACTTGAGCATGCTGCCATCCATGGTCTGGAAGAGATGGCAAGTTTGTTGCTGATTGCCGGGTATTCCCTTACGCAAAAATTCATATCACGCATAATCGACGGCAACTGGAAAGCGAAGGCCTCGGAAGAGAGCAACTTACAGTTCATGAGTTTTCTCATAAACGAATACCTACGCGAGGCAATACTCAATTATCGAACTTCCGACGTTCGCAGCCTTCTCAAGAATGACGTGAGTTCAAGTTCTCGGGTGAGGCGTTCAAAGGTTACGAGAAGCATGTTTCAGGACAGTAGACCGAACGTTTCATTCTATTTCGAGCTCCGTCAAACCGACTATATGTTTGCTTTGAATTTGGCTTTATTTTGTAAGGCCAACAACATTGCAGATCTCTTAGTGCGGAATGGCGCACAAGTTAACGCCCGAGAACCTCTCTCAGGATATACCGCTTTACACTTCGCTATTCTAGCCATATCTATAGAGCTAGTGAAACTTCTCGACAATTACGGCGCAGATTTTGAAGTAAAAGATAACGAAGGCAGGAGCTTGTTGCAATTCGCTATGGATATACAGCCTTCGTTTGTTCAGAACAATAATGAGGATGAAATTATTGAGATCATTAAATATATTGAAGATCGAATTGTATTTGATAACCCTGATCAACAGAAATTGGGATTCCCTCTATTATTTCCATTGAGACGTCAGCGGCAGCTCCCTCTCCTCATAGAAGGCAATTTGGGGCGAATGAATGGATATTAGTTGTGCATTTATATATCGAATCCAGTCTGCATTCACGGGTGTATATCGTTCATGGGAGGCTGGGATCCAAGTCAAAGCATGCAAAAAGGTTCTTCGATCTACACATACGCGGAAAGGGAATAAACAAATTGAGCTTTGGCCGATATTTGTTAGATATTATACTATTTCATATCCGAATCTGTAAATACAGTTAGAACAGCAGAATGGATAAGATTGGTTCCGGGTGGGTGATGACTTGGCGTAGCAATTTAAAATTGAAACAGAATGGCTTCTTATAAACAATGCTGCCAAGCAGAATCCTTAAAGGATGAGCTCAAGTGATGCTATTCAGTGAAATGTAATCCCCTCAGTCATGACTTCCTTATGCCCAAGAGGAAAAGCACTATGCAATCCCCTCCCCCCCCAAAGTTCCAAGCGCAGCACAAGAGAAAGCCCCAATCTCCTAAAAGATATGTTCAAATCTTAGGTCTCCGACCATCAAAGGAAGTCATGCAACAAAGCACGATATGGGAATGTGAGGTGCAAGGTTTCAACACTGAAGAAACCCACTCGAGTATGAAGTCAAATAATTACACACTAAACTTCATCATTCTATCATTTTGACTCAAGTTTTCCCCCTTTCCTCTAAGCAAGGGTCGCACTCCAACCACCCATGATCCATCTCACAATCGCACTTCTTCTTCTTCTCACTCCTCTCTTCCCCTTTCCATGCTTCCCTAGCTATTACGCTCCCCTGCTCTGCTTTCATTTCCTCTCATCCTTGCCCCGTCTCACATAAGTAGAAGCAGCGGAAAGCTAGCTATTAAATCCCTAAATTCAAATAAACGATTAACCACCCTCCCCTCTCAAGAAAGCAACAAAAATGGCAACTAAAGAGAAAAGAAAAAAAAACTATCAAAAACTAGCAGCACACTAGCCAGTAGCAACTTTTACCCAAGAGCTTTTTGGGTGACGTGTCATATATCCGGCTGGGTCCAACACAATAGTAATACTACCCAAGATCCAAAGCCCCAAAGCCAACTAGCTTTACCACAACTCATAAAGACTCAAAACAAATCAATTTCCCTGTAAAAAAACACAAGAAAACGATGCTAATAACAAGTAAATAGATACTACGATCTCTAATCTTACTTACACCAACCAATAAGTTAACCTCACAACTACGCCCTCGCCAAAAACACAAGAAAGCGATGCTAAGTAACAAGTAAATAGATACTACGACCTCTAATCTTACTTACACCAACCAATAAGTTAACCTCACAACTTCCACCCAAACGCCACTCAACGCTTACACAGTTACACTCCATAAACCCGCCCCGTTTTAATATAGTAAGTAATACCAAATCCTACCCAAAGCTCCATCCAACCCCCCCTCAAAATGGCCAGCTTTGCAGCAGTCAGACAGACAAATGTTTCAATATTTTCAATGTTTCATCCCGCGGCGTAGAAAAACGCCCTCCCCCCTCCCCATCCCCCCTGATTACTACTATCCTTACGCGGTGACAACACACACACGGCTCGTCATGAACCCCCAGAAACGTCAAAGAAAACACGAAGGAAAGTGTGGGTTACAAACAACGGCGCATAATCTTACATACATACGTGTAACCTATGGTGCCATGCAATCAATGCTTTTCTTGGGATTATGCCACGAGGTGTGGCTTGCTTTGGCTGGATCCTCTTGTTGCTACGGTATCTTTGTAGCTTACGCGGGTTTGCAAGTTTGCAATCAAGTGAGTGAGGGAGTGAGGAGAGGGGGAGGGCGGCGGCGAGGTTATTGAGAGGTAAGCTGAGGAGGAGTAGGGCGAAGGCGAGGCTGGTCAGAAGCAGAGAAAGAGAAGCTTGGAATACAGGAATGACGCGCCACATCGTCCCGCTTTGCGCCTCCCATACCTATCGCCCTCTTTCACCGTTTCTTGTGCACACACCCGTCACTCACTGATAAGTGAAACAAACGAACGCTCGAACACATGAATACTGTACACGCATGAACAAACCAAGAAACCGGTAGTGACTCCTCTCTTTTAAGCTGCCGACAGCAAGACGGAAAGGCATGCGCGGGAGGCAGCGGGGAGGAAACCGGTTGGTTGATTGCTCTCTTGCTGATGTACTATACGGAGTACATGTGGTGTGGTGTGGTGTGGTCAATGCTCACGTAATCTTCAGCAGAACATCCGGATCTGGAGACGCCACCTCAACGCCTTGCATGAATGTGTATGTATGTGTGTACCGTAGTGTGTGATGGAAATGGCGGGGTGTGATTGTGATGTACATGTACTGCTGGAAGGGGAGTGCTGACTACGAAGTGGCAGTTGAGTGGTGGAGAGGGTACGTACTGTACATGTACTGTTACTGTAGGAGAGGGGGGTTTGGTTGAAAACTTGTGGGTGTGGTGAGATTTGTGTATTTTACGTATAAATGGATGCAAGTGAACTTTTGTGTCTGTTTTTTAATGGACTGCTGTTTGAAATAAAACCGGAAATGGAAAGTAAGAGTAGCACGTTAGACTTCGCGAAAGCGGCAAGGATATTAAGCAGCAGCTTTGCCGTTGTGCGCCTTCTGAATCAACTAATTAGTTCAGCTATCAGGGCAAACTCCGCATCTTCTAATCTTCTTCAAGCACTTTCCGCCCGAGACAAGTCTGTGGGTAACAAGTGGCAAAATCTTTAGAAGCGAGCGTACTTCGTATTGGCGTATCGCAGTAGAAGATCGCGGTGAAGAACGACATGGTTATTTTGCATCGGAAGACTACCCTTTAAGTAATCATTAGCGATAAGATCAAGCCAAGAAGGTGAAAGATAAAGCTTTGAGCCTCTTATCAACCGCTCTTCAACGCTTTCCTTCGTATTCGAGATGCCGGTAGGACCTCGATGCGGTAATGCATGCAAACGCAATGAAGGGGCTGATTTGAAAAGCACAGCGCAGAAGGTGCTCAAAGGTCAAAGACCTAGTGAAATGAATGCAATGTGGAGAACCCTGCAGGAGATCACTTGGCTCTCGAGCTTTTCTTTGCTGCTGTTGCTGTGCTTGCTGATCACGAGTCCAAGCAAAGACTTTGAAGCCTTTTCTATGGTGGCTTCTTTACATTGTGCTGAACTTTCAATTCACGATTCAATACAAGGAGACCCCATTTTCAAGGAATTCAACTCAACTAAGCAGAAGAGAGAAGAGACCCCTTTTAACATCGCATTATTCCAGTCTCCAAACCTGCTCATGGCTGGTCTAAACTGAGACCATCCGCCCATCATCATCAAACAGCAAAAATACGCAACGCAATGACGCAACGCCAAAAACGCTTGAAACAAAGAAAGAAAAAAAAAAAGCCAAAAACGATATCACATGTGACATAGGTACATTGATACTCTTCCAAGATCCAATGGCCAGTAACCAACCCACCCTCACACGACGAAGCTCTACGCACGCTCGGATGTTTGGTCGTGCCCAGGCATCAGCTTTGGCTTTTGGAGATGTCTGTGCGTTGGCCCACGGGTCAGGAAGAGCACGGGCAGCGCACATCGTTGAGAGCGGATAATCATGGGGTGTTATGCAAGTGTGGCGAAAAAAAACTGGTAAAGAAATAACTTTTCATCCGAATTTATTTTTTGCTTCTTGCGATTAAAGACAAACCGTTCAGATCTTGTTCCGAACTCCGAGGTGGCCAAATGAGAGGCTAGGGCTGACGGCGGTTTGTTTAATACCACGATATTACCTCGTGGACTCGTAAGCCGCCTCGCCGCTTCGCCATCTCGGTCCTCGTGGTCGTGGGTGGCACCCCATCAGAGAAAAACCCGAGAATCTAGTCAGATTCGCGAAGGGAGACGGATTGCTTGGTTATTCTTAAAATTAGATGCAGCTAGCTGTATAGACTGTACCCGTGTAGCGTATCCAAATCGGGACGGCAACGAAATGCGGAGAGCACGAGAAGGAAGAGGCTCAGCCCGAGAAGTAGGGCCGGTCGGCTGTTTGGATGAGGAAGGTTGGCTGAACCTTTGTTCGCCGAGGTGTTTCGGCGACCTGTTGGGCCGTTGGCACTTGGGAGAAAGGTGAAACAGAGATGAGGAGGATTAATTGCCCTGATATCATACCGCATGTGGTATTATTGTGTCTTCGTAGGGGGTTGGCAACGTGGTGGCGGCGTGCGAGATGTGTGGGATGGGATGGGATGGGATGTGAGATGTGATGGCGTTGCGTGCTCCCGCTGCGTGCTACGCTACGGAGGGGTGGAAGGGGGTTGGAGGGGTAGAGGTAAGGGAAGAAGATAGTGAGTGCTAGGGAGGAAAACGCAAGGAAGGTACTTCGATATACTCATTCCGAAGCATTATTCAAACAAACAAGGCTCCGATAGAAGCCATGAGAATCTTTGAATCCCAGAGACCGGGTTGTTCCCTCATTCCTCAAGCAGTTGTACAAGTAAATCGATGGAAGGCATTCTAGATCGTCCATGGAACATCGGGTTGTGCGAATGCACCGTCACCGTCACCGTCACACGGCGATTTTGAGTTTTTTCTCCGACACAGAGCTAGAAGGTTGAGGCGTGATAGAAGAATCAGAAATATCGCCAGAACGCGTTCTAGACTTTTGTTACACACGCTTTCGTCCTCAATACTAGACCTTTCGAGGGGGCTGACATTGTCCCTCGCAATTGCATCAAAAGCTGCGTCAAGCACCACGCGAATGCAATGCAGCGCAGCGGCAGCACATCAGCAACCCCGCAATTCTTGACAGATAGGCAGTTGGCAACTACTGCAAACAAACATTTTGGGATAACGTGCGTATCCGTAAGCAATGCACTCAACCTCGCAATGATCAATGATGCATGAACTGACCCAACTGAGGAAGGCTCCTCGGCTTGGAATGACCCTGTTATAGTGATAAGCGGTAGTGCTCGCTCTCGCAATGTATTTCCGTCAGAAGAAGGTTCTTGTCCACGCTGTGACACTGTCTCACCAAAACATCCTGAACCCAAAGAGGCACAAGGCATAAGCTAATGCTTGAGAGGAGATCCGAACGATTGGTGCTTGTGGAATCACTGCAATGCATGTGCTCGGGCCGCGGATGCGATTTTGAGATAGGATGATCCCTCAACAATTTTGTTGTCTTTTGATTGCGTATACTCGAATCTAGATGGACGATGGTGAAAGTGCGATATGCGGGGAGAAGATGAAGCGAGGGCGATAAGATAAGGCCTTGAAGACAATGTCCGTCTGAGATGTTGCGATACAGAGGTACTTCGATTGATATTTGAGAAAACTTCTATGCAGGGAATGCCGATTGTGTGGTCTGTACTTGAGTACTTGGGAAGCCTTAGTACGAGTAAGGTGGAGATGAACCTGCTTGTTATGGTGGAGGCAAATCAGACTACCAGTGGACGGAAACCCGTTAGAATACCAAACGGGGATGTTTCTGTTTAGACACAGCCTCACATTGTGACTAGTTTCTTGACTCGAGTTAGCTTTGCGTTCTTCCGCGACTAAGAGCCAAGGAAACGGCTCCGGTGTTGTAGCTCGGCTGAAGTCTTTCTAACAAGACCGGTCAAAACGGCCGTCGCTCTTGTTAGTCTGGAACAAGCGTAGAACGCTTTGACACGTTTCTATTGCGACAGACTGGCGAATAGGATCGCCTTAGAGTTCTCGCTCCCGATTAGGTTTGCAAGGTTGTGTTCTTTGGAACGGTATCGCAACAATGGACTGAGATGAAAGGAATTTGAGGGAATGACCAAACTGAAATTCGAAGTGCGGGGAGAAAGTATAGAGCGTGGAGACGCTTATTTTCCAAGGCGTACAGGAAGGAATCTGCGATTGAGAAATCGTCCAAATCAAGATCGTCATCTTCATTCCGCGGGGCCGAAGATTGATACGCCTAGTTGCGAGATTGGTTGAAGAGTATTTGAGCGCAAAATTGAGACAAACGGGCCGCGGAAGGTCGCAGTATAAGTTCCGGATCTACTGGTGCCTATTGGCGAGAACAGAATGGATTCTCCTTGTACTGTCTCTAAGTTGGTATTGACTTGACACTTGAATTCCCAGGCTGTTGATGAAGGAGTGGGTAAAATCGAGTCTAGACGGCCCATTCCTTAGAAATTGAAATAAAAAGAAACATACCACGATTCCACCTTCAGAAACTAGCTATCGACCACCAAAAGGACAACCTCATAGGAAAAATAAAACTTTGTGAACCACACAAATTAGGTTGGTCAGGCTCCTTGCGCCGAGTCATGTCCAATTCCCTAGATATGCATCATGAGGTTCTCCCCGAGACGACGGCATCAACGGGTCCAATAGGGCCACCACTAGTGATTCTAAAGTCGGCGAGCCACGCGAGAGCCACGTTCTACCGGCCCAGATGAGGTGTGAACGAAGTCCTGGGTTTTGGGTTCGGGATTATTGTTCCTTGAACGACACTTCATGACAAACATGCCCTACTCTGTTAGTGATTTAGGATTCCAGCTTTAAACAGCGCGGCAGCTAGTTAGGCAGGAGAAGAACAGCACATTAACAACTGTGTTTGATGTAGAACGTGCTGAAATCAAATTGCGGAGGTACGTCATCCGGATATTAACGCCCAAGGTGAAATTCTGAAGGCGATAAATATGAGGTTATCGCGATAAGCTGCGGACTGATGTGTTTGTCCATACGGCTCTGGCTTCCAAGATATAACCACTCTCAGTCCGATTGGACCCCAAATTGCTCCTGGGGTGGTCCTTCCACTGCGGCTTTATCGTCAGGACTCGTACATCCAAAGCATGAAAGGCGCTGCTCGTCTGATGTTGAAGTGTTCTTTTTTTGGGAACCTGCGCGCAATATACCCTTGCTGTGGACATGCAGTTGGATTAGACTCGATCCAGCTGAAGGCAAAGCCTGGTAAAGCAATATGGAGCCCACACCTTGGATAAATCAGAGTGAACATGATTGATCGCTATCGGCGGGTGATTTACACGGGATGACGCCAGCCGCCCAGATTGCGTGTAGATTGTTGAATACGAATCTTTTCATGCGTGCGATGGAGGGATCGATAAGCGTGCTTGTGGGAGAGGACGAGTGAGGTTGAGTCGAATCGAGGGCGTTGAGCGTACGTAGAGGAATCTGGTGCCTGTTGGGTAATGATACATGTACTATACTTTGAACGAGTACTGCGACGTATGTAGCCCAGTGGAATCCGTACTTCGTACCTACGAACAACGGCTACAGTTTTGAGGGCGTGGCGCTTACGCACCACTTGCTTGCTTTTGTTGCTGCTTCTGATGCTGCTTCTGATGAGGGCCAAGACCATTTTTGCCACAAAAGCGCAATTGATTTGAAGGCCAAATTCAACTCAGCTCTCCTCTCAATACAGTAGTATGGAAGTATATGGGGCCTCGTGCAGTCCCGAATGTCCTGTTGATAGGTTCTGGGTGGCGGGGCAAGAGGGTGAGGCCAGGACAGAGGCCAGGGTAAGAAAGCAAGCACGCAAGGTGCTGGATCCTATCCCTGCGTTCTTTTGTCCTTGTGTCCTGTCGGGCCTGGACAGGCATTTGGAAACGGGTTCAGTGATGGCAGCAAGGAACACAGAGAGAAACCTCATCCTTGAGTGTGCCAAAAACCCCTCGCTTGCACGGCTCTGACCAAGGGCCTCTCTCAGGAGTCGGAACTTGCAGTGGGCGAGCATCCGTGTGACGTTCCATGAAACTTTGATTGACCGGGTCACGATCCAAGGATCACGTTGAGCAGCAGAGTACCTCAGTAACTTGAGGTTGATGGATGCTCATTAGGTGATTTTGATTCTTTTGAAGATGTGGAAAAAGTCTATTCGCGCCACCGTGGGGGATTTAGCAGTGGGTGGTGTTACTGGTCTACAGCACTGCGCCCGTGGCTGGTCCCTGAACGGATCGGCAGCTCCCTCGGGCCATTTTCAAATCGCTGGGACTTTAGTCACATCACAAACTTCTTCGAGAACACCAATTGTTCTTCGTCGATGGCTTGGCATCTCAAGAGCAATAGTCCGCTCTCACGTTTGCGTTATAGCCCACGGGTCTGGCGACCTGGCCATCGTCGGCAGTTGAGTTGTTGGCTTGAAGATCGTCAGACCTCACGTCGGCTGGAGAAACTGCAACTGCAACTGCAACTGCAATACTGCGGCGCGGCCACGAGTGAACAGCGACGAGCAGTGGCGTTGTTGAATCTGACGATACCCCCCTTCGGCGTTCTATATCGAGATCGAGATGCTGAAGCCTTCAACTCCCGCTGCGCAAGGCTCTGTGACTCGCCTAACTCCTCCACGGTACTTGTCTTGTGCTGTCTGATCAAGTTGAAACATCTGTCAAAGTCCAATGACGAAAATGTGACGGCGGCGACGAATGGTCTTCTCGTGGTGCCTTTCTCTCTGCAAGGTCACTTGCAGCGTGCATCGATCCCCAGCACTCATCCTCGTGTGTTTTGCAACTTTCCCGTCCGATTTTGAATCCTCAGGCGACTCGATTCGCCCACACTCATGCGATGTGATGCACTGCAACTGTATTTCTGCATGTTCTTGGGGGGGTACGAGACGGCGAGGTTGACAATATGTTCACGATAGTCAGTCGCCCTTCAGTGCTCAGCGGTCTCTCCCCTCGGACTGTCATCAAAATTCAAATTATATCGTTATCATGCGAGACCCATAACCCACGTCCGCGGTGTCTATTGAATGCGGAGATGATACCTGGCCCGTGAAAACGGGCTGAAGGATTGCCATGTGGTGACGAAGTCGCAATCAGTTCAGGGCATTCTGCACTCCCGCTTAAAGCCGCTTTTACTGATTGGTACGAGCTGTTGGGGGCGGTTTGTGGCGACCAGAAATTCGGAGTTTCGTCAAACGGCTTATGACAGACCTCGTTACCGTGGGTGATAGATCTCGTCAGAAGAGATCTGGCAGGCTCACAGCCTCATAGGCTAGAGCCCGAATATTAATCACGTAGCTGCTGTGATGCAGAAGTCGTTGGTAAAATCCCATGGAGTTTTCCGCCCCCGAGTCTCAGTCCAGCTTTAGTCTTGACTACTGAAGAGACAATCTAACAGACATGTTTCTTCTTTGGGACGGGCTACTCAAGACAAGATGCGAAATGCAGGCAAAGAAGGAAAGACTTGCGGGTAAACCTGAGGTTAGTGTTTCACGTAACAGTTCATAAATCTGCAAGCTGGGAGCAGTACAACGTAGTAATGCGGTACTAATGCCGGGCTTTGACTGTGCCGCTGTCACTCTCCCACGTGCACATTACTGGATCGGTTTAAACACGTGCCGCTTTGACAGTAGTTTAGGGTCTTGGATTAACTCTGACTTTGATGTGCCCTTGAGTGAGGAGTAATTGAGCTTAATAGTCTTTCGATGTCATTTTTGTCACTCTCTAGGCTTTTTGTCCACTTGTCCTCGTCGTTGAGCATGAGAGCACTATTATTATTGGTTATCTCGTAGCAACTTTCGGCCCAGAAGATCCTGAAGTGGTGTAGCTGCGAGCTGGGAACAGGGGCATGAACTAGTGGTCTTCTTCGGACATTTTTTCCAATGCAACTTTGAAATATAAAAAAAAAAGTTCAGGAAGCCTTTTTGGCCTTGTAATCTTATGTTGCTATTGTAGTACTGTACAGTGGAAACAAAAGGACCCGTGAGGCATTTGAGTTTATACGATGCTGCAGCAGCGGTGTACCGGCTCAAGCGGACGTCACCGTTGACGGGTCTCTGGTGCCGTGCTGGAAACTTGATTCGGGAATTCCAGAGGCGTGATAATGATACCTAGGTACATCCGAGTCGAATGGTTCCATCGCCTCAGGCTGGCTGCTGTGACGAAGTCGGATGCATCTCGACGACATCAATCCCGGCCTGCTGGACTCACGAGACGGGTCGGAGGCATTTCATTAGTATTAGTGGGGTCCTGCAGGTTAGATTTGACGTCTTCGAGAAAGAAAGAGAAGAATGGACGGAGGCGAAAAGTTGTTTGTTGGGTGGTGCCGAATCCAATATATCCAGGGAAAATAGGCTCTATTGCAAGCGACGATGGCGTTGGGACTGACCTTGTGAGGCGTTCCTGTGTGGTTCTCGTTTCCCACTGTTTCCCACCACGGCAGCAACGGCACTCTCACCTGTTAAAAATCAAGATATGCTGCTAAAGAGCTGGTGACAGCGCGAAAAGCCTCTGCATCTCTAGGGACTTCCAATTGTAGCGAGTCTGTACGAGACTACTAACCTTACGCCGTACGAGTACAGTACTTCGTACGGAAGCCCTGCAAACGGAACTAGGTAGGCAATGGGTATCTTTCGCTCCCCCCCCCCCCTCGGCTGTCCCTGCATGCTCATAACCCTTGGCGACCTCGCCCCCTGAACCCCGACAACTTCCCTGCCGGCTGCAGCTCAAATCACAGGCTCGCAGCCTGTCAACCCCTGCCGAAAGGCCTCCCCACCCCTTCACTTCAATGCCCCTTCACAGGCTTCACATCCAGGATGCAACTGCAAGCCTTCACCAGGGTTCCAAATGCGCCCAGCGCCCAGCGCCCACTCCACCGCTGTCCTCGAGTCTTCGACTGATCCGGATCGCGAAAGCCCGGCTTGCAAGGGCTGGCGACGCCGCGACGCAGAAAACTGAGAGAAGCGACCCTCGACGCCAATATGAAGTGCCCCGGGGCCCTGGGCTTTTCTTCCAAAGGAGAACGTTTTTGATGCGCTACCTGAGCCTACCTGGGCCTACCTCCGTACTCCCTCCTACAGACTACCCCCCTCCCAGTCCCAGCCTCCGAGCCTGCGCTGCACACACAGAGCACAGCATCCACGGACAAGCAGAAAGCATTGAAGCTCCTCTCCTCCTCTCGACTTCTCTTGGGACCAGACGCTGCTACCAGGCGCTGAATTGCTGTGCAGGCGGCGACGCAGACCTCTTCTCCTCCGGCTTCTCCCCCTCCATCTCCACCCTCCCCAACATCGTCCCAAATCCAATTGCTTCTCCAAAACCTCCACCGCGAACAGCCATCTTGACATCACCGGTTTGCGTCTCACACCCCGTTGCCAAACATCATTGTGCAACTCGATGAGCCCTCTCACATTCGGTCCAAACAGCAGCAGCGCCTTCTCTCTCTTAGACCCCCCCCCGGCTCCATCCGCGCATGCAAGCATCAGCAAAAGCTCGAACCATAACGGCTGTGCGCAACTCGCCATCCCTCTTCAAGACGAGCTCCAGGCGCACATCCACCACGACTTGACTCTTCACCAGTGACCACACAGTTCCAGCACTTGCATTTTCACTCTCACCTGCCGGCCGCTTTCTTTTTTTTACGGACCCCTTGCGCTCTAACCAG
Organism: Cudoniella acicularis; assembly: GCA_013054445.1. Lineage (NCBI taxonomy): Eukaryota > Fungi > Ascomycota > Leotiomycetes > Helotiales > Helotiaceae > Cudoniella > Cudoniella acicularis. The sequence goes on from JAAMPI010000001.1 coordinate 93,036, forward strand.
CGCCGTGCATAGTGCTTCTCCGGCATTGGCACCCTCCTGCGACCAGACTACACTTATACTTTGGACTGTTGATGTACATAAACAACTCCTGACCCAACCCCGATAAAAATTGCCCGCCACGGCCTCAGCGCACGACGTCGACTGGGTTCGTCTTTGAAACCGGAAGCTAATCTGCGGTCGAATCGAGCAGCTCCACCAAAAACTTGTACCTCCGATCCACAACGCCGCGGCCAGCCTCACCAGATTCGGGCATTTTGCGAGCAAGCAGATCTCGCGGGGCCGTAGCCTTCCCTTGGATCCCTTCAAGTAGTCTGTAGCCTGTCCTGCCTGCAACTGCAGCGACTTTAGTTACATGTCGAAAAACTTCTTTGGCAACAGCTCCTCCAATCGCGGCCCCACTACTTCTTCAGAGAGAGATCAGAAAGACAAAGATCAGGTTTCGGCCTTGTATGAGCTTGGACTACTAACCAGCTCGGATAAGGGAAGTAGGAGGCGAGAGAAGGACAAGGGCAAGGACTCCCCCAGTGGAGCCCGCGTTGCAGGATCGCATCCAAAAAAGGGTACGCAGGAGTCCAGTTTTAACTTCTTCTTCAGCCCTTTCTTGTGCAACGGTGCAACATGAACTCATGAAGACCGATATATTGCATGTCGACTAACATTCGCTCCCTTCATAGGCTCGTCCAAGGTCGCTGGCTCCTCACAACGTGCCGCCAGAAAATCGGGATCTTCAGCAAACTCGTTGGATTCGTGGGATAGTAAAGGCTCTCGAGACTTGCGCAATCGAGCAGGCGGAGGCATGGCAGGAATGTTAGATACCGACCGCAGCCGAACCAGGCGCGAAAGAACATTCGTGGGCAGTGAATGTGCCGTATGTGAAGAGCCTCTGGAACACACCCTCCGCGGCGAACGCATTCTCCAATTCTCCTGCGGACACGTCTCACACGAAGCATGTTTCTACGAGTACATCAAGGAGTTCGAGTCGCAATACTGCCCTACGTGCAATGCACCTTTAGGTCTAGATACGAGCAGAGGAGGCAATGTGCTGGACATTGGTAAGACCTTCAACAGTGGTTCGTTACCCCTTACCAGAATGCTGATTTGCATCACCCTTTACAGAGAAGCTAAGTAGCATTGTGCGATCAGTCTCAACCAACGACCCCTCAGCGAGATCGCAGCAGACAACACCCACTCCTTGGGATAGCCAGACAGTACGACCTCCAAGCAGGGACTCGAGTCAACAACGGCAACCCAGAGACAGCAGCCGCGACACCAGGGGCAGCAACAATGGCAGCAGTAGGGACAGCAGAGACAGTCGAGAACGGGACAGATATGGAAATCCTGCACGGAATGGCCATGCTAGAAACGATTCTGAGGCTACTGGTACCGCATCATCCGTAGGCTATTCGGAAACCACAACGAGCGGTCCTCCACGCCGACATGATTATGATGTGCAGTCCATGGAAACGAGTCTTATTAGTCCTCGAGCTAGTGTTGCAAGAAATCCAATTCCAGCGCCATCTGTCAGTGTACGATCTGAATTTCCAACTCTGAATAGGTCTCGGCAACAGCAGACCCTGACCTGCCTGATTACGATTGAAGTGCCGGACAACAAATGGCGACCTGACCCAGATGATTTGCGAGGCGCGCCTCCTCTCCCTCCAGTTCGGCCGGAAGACACTTATGCCAGGCCACCATCCCCAGCTCAGAGTGCGCCCCGTTTTTATCCATATGAATCACAAGAAGTCTTGGAGGAGATTACAGAGAATCTCCGCATGAGAGTAGAGAACTGGCATGGTCTTGATTTCAACCGGTATGCTCAATTAGAACAGTGACCTATGAATACAAGTACTAATCCGCAATAGATTCGGAAAACTGCGCCTCTATGGCACCATCCGAGTTGGGAAAGACAAACAGTCATGGCAGGAATTAGAATGCTTCCTCTTCGCAGAGATGCTCATCTGTGTGAAAGAGAAGAAAGTAGCCATTCCTCAAGGCTGGGACGAGACAGCCCCACACCGGAAAAACACCCGATGCACCCTCAAAGGCTCCATATTAATCAAGAAACACCTCAATGAGGTTTCTGAATCTGGAAGCGGTAAAGGCAACCTTGGGCAAACCGAAAAAATCACCTTGTCTAATCTGAGACCAGTAGAAGAGAACATATTAACCCTCAGCTTGTCCGTTGCTGAGCTTCCGTCCTTTCATTTAAAATTCGAGAACCGAAATCAGTTGAAACTGTGGCAGCAAGCACTGCTCGACTTGAACGCCGTTGAGGGGTCTCCTGTTCGCAGTCCGGACTATGACCTCTCCGAGACCGAGGAGGAAGACTGGCAACGGGTCACTGATCCGAAGCGAGTCTCCTCCGTCAATTCATCTTCTTATGGTGGAGGCCGTTCAGCGACTACAGCACCAACAGAATACACCAACGGTGGACGCGGCGTGCGATTACCTCCGGCTGTGCATGTACCATTTGATATTGTGGTTGTTGTCCCAATTTCCTCATCCATGCAAGGTGTAAAGATTAGTCTCGTCCGGGATGCGCTCAAATTCATGGTCGCCAATCTTGGAGATCGTGATCGGATGGGCCTTGTTACATTTGGTTCCAGCAATGGAGCTGCGCCATTAGTTGGGATGACTACGAAGACCTGGAATGGATGGAGCGGCATTCTATCATCAATCAGACCTGTGGGGCAGAAAAGTCACCGAGCCGATGTTGTCGAGGGTGCTAACGTTGCCATGGACTTGCTCATGCAACGAAAGTCAAATAACCCAATCGCCACAATTCTCTTGATCAGCGATTCTTCAACCTCTGATCCCGAGAGTGTCGACTTCGTTGTATCAAGAGCAGAAGCAGCAAAGTAAGTACCAAGAAATTCCGATGCATTTTATGTACTAATGAATACAGAATCGCCATCCACTCTTTCGGACTTGGAATGACTCACAAGCCAGACACCATGATTGAACTTTCAACACGGACAAAAGCTTCCTACACATATGTCAAAGACTGGATGATGTTGAGAGAATGTGTCGCTGGTTGCCTTGGAGCCTTGCAAACGATGTCTCATCAAAATGTGAAGCTGAAACTAAGACTACCAGAAGGGTCTCCTGCAAAGTTTGTAAAGATCAGTGGCGCTCTTCAGATTACCAAAAGAGCCACTGGAAAAGACGCGGAAGCCTCACTGGGAGATCTAAGATTTGGAGACAAGAGAGATATTCTCGTCCAGCTTGTCATCGCCCCTGACAATGCATCACAAGAGCAGTTACCGCAAGACCCTTGGGAATCGATTGTTTCGGGGCTTGAAGCACTTGGTGGGCCACTCGACCAGGAGGATCAACGCACATTGTCCATCGAAGAAGTTCCTCTGATTCAAGCCGACCTGACATGGGGCGACATTCTTCGCGACGGTACTCTCACGCATCTTCCTCGCCCTTCACTTCTGGCAATCACGATGCTGCCGGCATCACCAAACGCGAAGAAATCGGCTTGGCCTAATACGCCACTCATCCCCCCACACCCAAGCGTCGTTCAACGACGAATGGAACTACTTACTTCAGATATGCTCACTCGTGCTCTAACTCTGGTATCACGAGGGCAGCACGATCGCGCACAGCATCTTCTCAATGAGACCCGTTCTATTCTAAAAGGCCTCGGCAAGGGCGGACTACCGCCGATTCCCCCAACTTCGCAGATGAAATCGCCCACTTCGGGCGATGGAGCATCACCTACCACTTCTGTTACCCCAGATCGCCGACGCACACCATCTCCTACATCCGCAGTTTCAACAAACTCTAACCACAACGCCATTCCTCGACAGCATTCTAACGATGGTTTATCTATGAACTCGTCACCTGGCATCGATCCCGTCACCGTTTCCGCTCTTGACGCGGAACTTGAGTCCAGTCTCGAATGGATTAACCATCCAGCCGTTTTCGGAAGAGATAGCCGAAAAGCCGTCCTTCAGGCCATCGGCGTTATTAGTAGCCAGAGAGGATACACATTCCGAACTCCAGTTGAAAGTCTCTGGTCTGGACGAGTCGGCGGAGTCAAACGCCTGACTGAAAGAAGCCGAGAGTGGCGCGAAGAAGGTGGCGGCGAAGGTGGCATCATGGAAGAAAGCTAGATGTCACTTGCCGCTTTGCCTTTCCACTCTTTCAACCATCGGATCCCGAGTGTACGAGTTTGCTTTGAAAATTTTCCCGCTCCGCTTTAAATACCCCTTGGGCAACTTTTTTCGAGATTTCTTCCGATTCCGATATATGAATTATATAAGTAACGACGAGATGGCCGGTTCTGCGCATATTTACTACCATATCATACCATTTATGTATATTACCCATATTACCCATTTTCTTTTTTTTTTTGCAATGCTTTTTAACAGGCAGGAACGCATGGACATACCCTTCTTATTGTTACTGCTATTTACCCACTTTTATGTTTTGTTCTGTTTATGTTTCGGGATCGGACGGGCATAGGATCTCTTTTTGGGAGGAGAAATCTCGTTTGTGCATATGGAGTGGTGCAAATTCCAGCAGCACACTTCATGTCCATGTTGAGCGGGAGTGGTGGAAAAGAAACGCATGTACGCACTTGATTGTCCAGTTGAGCAATGTATTGAAGAAATGGATAGCGGGGCACATGTTATTCACGTAACGAACGAACGGCCAGGCATGATCAGGTCAGCTATCAGCTGCATTTGCAGAGTCCGAGTCGAGAGTTGAGAGAAGGAGAGGGAGAGTCCTTTATGGTATATAGATTATGAATGACTAGTAACGTGGAAATCTTATGGATTTGACATGAAAAACCCTTCTTTTTCTGACTTTTTTTTCAATTGTGAATTTTCTACGGAAAGAAAGATAATAAATCAGGACATTGCCGCAAAGTAAGCTTCAGGATGCTTACTCGTCAAGTGGACTTTCTGTATCTACGCAGTGAAGCGCTGCGCACACCTTTTCCAAAGAGCCTTTAGGTAAAGTGAAACTCGAGGCATATTTTATTATATTCTTTTTATTACTATTGCCATTAGAGATATAGTAGGGGTTTCCTAGTCTATAAATTTTATTATATTCTTTTTTTTATATTGCGGGTATAGGGATAGGAATTAAAGCAGGTAGATAGGTACTGTAGGTAGGCGGGTAGGCGGGTAGGTGGGTCAGCAAGGTGTGTTTGTTATTGAGAAAATGACTAACTAATTGGGTGCAAGTTTGTTAATATAACATGATACTGTGTTGTTTAAGCCTTGAAGGAAGGGTTTGAATCGAAGAGAGGGACTTGAGGAAGAACTCTGTGTGCTTAATTATGTACAGTGCTCTTGATGGATAGACCATAAATGGATGGATCTGGATCTCGATCCAATCCTGCTCTATAGATCTGATACTTTTTACGATCTAATCTATCTAATAAAAACTCAATAATAAGTGGATATCTATAACGCAAATAGATCTTTAATACGAGAGTATTTTTCACTATATATAGTTATATTATGCCTATATTACCAGATATTAAAGAAAATGTTTCTATTTTTTATTTTTCAAGTATTATTACAATAATTTATTAATTGGATATCGACCGGATATCCATGGATTTTCACGGATTTAAAGGGAGAACAAAAGATCTATAATTCATTCGAATTCGTCAGTTTCCTTAATAGATCTGGATCTCAGCTCTAGTTATATGGATTGGACTGGATATTGCGAAAAATTAATGGATATCCATCCATCGAGAGCACTAGGGATGTATGTATGCAAGGAAGGAAGGAAAAAGGTTTGCGTTCACGAATGGTTGTTGAAATTTTGTGCGTCATGATGCGAGAATTGAGTTTTTGTGGTGATGAGTTTGAAGGGGAAGAGGCGGAAAAGTTTTAGTCCGTTTAAAAGAAGAGATAAAAAGTAGAGGGAGTGAGAGGGAGACCGAAAGAAAACGAATCCGAGAAATTTACTCGAAGGAGGAAATGAAACACTCTTCTTGCTTGAACAAATATTTATAGCTTCCACGTGAAAAAGCATAATACCAAATATACCCACTGGATCCTAGAACCTCGAAAACGGTTTAAAGAGAGAATTGGTGAAGATTTCGTGTCAGTTGAATGTATTTCTTCTTATAAAGGAGCAGAAAACATTGAAGCACGAAGTAAATTGAACGTATCTAGCAATAAAATGACAAAGACTCGAATTCAAAATGACTAAAAAATTAGCAGAAGATAGTAGCTTAAATAATAGTAACTCTTGTTTCCTCCCAAGGATTCATCCCGTCATACTGATACACAGCAAAAATTCCTACTCTGCGGAATGTATCCTCTAGCCCTAGCACGGGCTCTAAGACCAGGCCGCAATGGCCGCTTGCAAGCAGACACCAGTGTTCTCGTGGACGTTCTACACTTTCCATGTCAAACGAACACTTGCCTAGAAAGAATTTCTTCCATTCTCGTTCGATGGTGCTTGGGCCCTCCAGCAACAGATTTCTTTCGTCCTCCTCAATCTTTGCAATATCTAAGATTATATTCCAAGAACCAGTAACAAGTGATAGCCAGTCCTCTGGCGTCTCAGTCTCAGATTTGGAACCAGCCCGGTAGATCTTTCTCATGGGCTCAGAAGCCAGAAATTTTCCATCTGAAACTTGACCCATTGGATCATGGCCTAGTGGGGTAACGGAGCACTCGAAGTAGCTTAGGTGCGATGTTATATCTAGAGGAGGGATATATTCCAGTTCAAATTCAATAGTATCAATATCCTCATAAGAGACATGACTATCTAGAGAGGCCCAAGACCATGAAGGGGCGCGATATTGACATGGGGTAAGCAAACCCCCCCCCCCCCCCCCCCCCATGTGATGATGATTCAGTGCGTCTTGACCGCAGCAGACTACGTGGCAAATCTTGTTCCTAAAGACTAGCGAAATAGGAGCCCTTTGTATTCCTCTGTAGCTCATGGACATAACCAGAGATCGCAGGCAATTTGTCGCGAGGGCTGGTCATCTTACAAGGTGAGTATATTGAGATGGTGTTTGACCAATCGAAGAGAAATCTGTATTCTGATTGGATAAGAGATGTTAGCAAATCCATTAGCTAAGTCCTAGATCTCGAGCTTACGAGACCTCCATGTTTCTCTATGGTATCCCCTTCTCTGCAGGAAAATTGAACGCTATCTGTGTAAAATCTGAGTAACTTCCTCGAAAGTTTCTATTCCTAGACTACCCAAGCTCGTTCGCTCAAGTGGTTTTGTTTCTCTGCCTTAGAGGTGGGCCGAGGCACGGTGGCGCCTTCTTCGGGGGTGCAGTCCGGGAAGCCATGAGGGATGTTGTAAGAAGTGACACTTTGGAACTCGTAGTGGTGAAGAAAACCATCATTACAATCTTTTGCACTCGCAACTGATATTGTGAGAAATGAATTTCCGTATATTTGCGCCATTTTTGACGATTCGATCTGCGAGTCTTCTCCATTCACAGAATCCTGGACGATACACAAAGCGTCTACCCAAAGATACCTGATCCCGAGTTTTCGAGTAACTTGCACCGCATGGCGAATAGTTCTGGGTAGACTTGCAAGTGGTATCTTGATCAGATGATTCTGGAGATTCTCTCTTGTTGTTGTTACTGGTTGTGACGCTCCCCAACAATAACTCAATGCAACATAATACCCGTAAGATCCCTATAATAAATGCAAAACAGGTTCTTGGGATAAATTTTCAATCCCAGCGTCGATCACTCGGGTCGGGAGTGGAGGGCGTTCTTCGCATTTACAGCTTACGAGCCCAACCTCACGGGTCTGTGGACACAGGGTATTTAAGTAACAAATAAAATTTAAACCTTTTAAATCACTAAACACTACTTAATCAGACTCAACTTTACTTAATTTATTTCTTATATCTCGAGTCCTAAGTTATAATTATTCTTTACTGGTTTATAACTTTCAAGTGATCGCGGAGACTTTGCTTTGTAGATGCCTGAAGGCGGATTCGTGAGGCCTGAAAATGCCTAAAAAATGCCCTGTGTACACAGACCCGTGAGGTTAGGCTCGTTAGGTGACCAGTTTGGCATTTTGCGATCCAAGATTTCATTATCTCAAAATTTGGATCTAGAATTTGATCGGTGTTAATTGGCTTGCCTTCGGTTTGAATTCTAGTGAAGTAATCTGTTATTAATGTAAGTTTCGTGTCCTATGGCCCCATCACCCATCACCATCACGTATCTGCTCCTTTGTATCGCAAAAGGACGCTCTACCAAGCTTAAATTCAGGGCGCTGATGCCCTCTATATACACTGGAAAAGTGGGACCAGGGGGCTAGCCCGAGTCCCTGGAGGGAGCCCAGGTAACGTGACATATTTTCACCATGATTTAATTCCTAATTCGTACTGACCCTTTTGAGTTGTTAAACGTATAATCAGGTCGGGTAAGTTAACGTCACGTGCTATTTTCACACCCCTTTTCCAGAAGGCAATCACTTCACCAGTTTAAGTCAGAGATAGACTAAAATAGGCTCAAATTAAAGCTATTTAGTACTTGGTTGCTCCCCCCTTGTTCTTTAAGCACGCATCCTATCTGCGTGGTACAGAATCACACAATTTTAAAAGGAATTTTCCGTCAATCTGTGGCTATACTTGCTAGAGGGCTAGCCTCATATCCGTTACACTTTTCACTTTGTGCCTGCGTTTAGAGATTATATCCTTGATATACTTCTAAAGATTCTCAATAGGATTGAGATCCGGGGACTGAGGTGGCTAACTCATCCTTTTAATCCTCTTGTTAGTCAGATATTTAGTGATAATCTTAGTAGTATGCCACGGCGCATTATCCTCTTACATAACCACCTTATCCCTATATCTCCTCCTCATCCTTTCGTAGAATGGAATAAACAACCTTTGAAGTACCTACTTATACCTCTTGGCTGTCATATTCTCCCCTTCCGGAAGCATATACAGGGGCCCTATCTCGTCCCTATAAAAACAGCTCCACACCCCTACTGTCGCTCTCCCACTTTAAAAGAAGGTCGTAAGTTCTTCTCCGCGTATTCATCTTCCCTTCCAGGCCCCCTTGTTACCTAAAATGTTTGTATATCCTCCCCTATTTCGAAGGTAACCTCGTCGCTCCAACACACCTTCCGATTGTCCCTTTTTATAGCTTTTTCGGCTTTGTAGTNGATCCTACGTTTTTTCTTGTGTAGTGCTAAAAGAAAGGGCTTTTTNCGTGGTCTCCGCTTTGCTTTTCCGAAGGATTTAAGGATAATTGCGACTNTGTGGTGGTTTAAACGCTTGCCGGATTTAGAAGGCGTTCNAAGCGCTTTTAAGGTCATCCTTGTGTCTCGAGTAGCCGTACGTATAAGGGCTCTTTCCCCCCGGGAAGTGATTTCCTTTAGACGACCACTTCTTGGCTTGGTTTTAAACGTTATATCAGGGCAAATAGATTGACGGGTAATAAATAAGGAAATTGTAGTACGGGGGTGTTTAAGTTTGCGTGAAACCTGGGTCGGTATATATCCTTCTAAATATAGGGTCCAGATATCACGTCTCTAGACTAGTGTGAACACCGTACGGGTGTTCTTTAGTGCGATACCTATAGTTGAAAGTTTAGAAAGGAAATAATTAAGAATTAATTAAAAATTAAATTCTGTGTGTAGGTGGGGGGGTCAAAGCAGGGCATGGATTATAAGCGAATGTGACGCTGACGTACCCGACCTGATTGTACTTTTGGTTAGTACATTTGCTTTAATTATTTATAATTCGTACAATTTAATATAATTACCTAAAAGCTGTGCCTGAACGTATCGCGTACTTCATACTCTCCTCCGAAGGCAACTTAAACAATTTCTCCACATCTCCCAGCATATCCTCGCCTTCCTTATGTCCTCAAAGATCAAGTGTCACAGGTCAGGTCTGGCTAAGGCAGGGCAAAGGTGGCTTAGTGGACGACTGTATTTCGACGAAGGATTCTAGACTAAGGAGAGAAGGAGAGTCGAGCGCGACAGCTTAGATATAGGGTGTAGCTGACTCAGCAGGGCTAGGCGAGGCCACGTGGCCATGTAGCCTCAGGCACTCCAAACCAGGACCGTGACATCAAGTAGGAAAAATCCGAAAGTTCTGCGAGATTCGTAGAGTGCCCCTGATTCATGTTCATCTCCTTCCAGTAGCTTCTCGAAGAGAGCTTTTTTGAGTTGTATTATTAGTAAGAGCTGGGGCTATGGCTCGCCGCACACCTAAGCGAAATTAGACCCACCCTTATATTTCTCACCTAGATTCTTTAAAAATTTACTATAATATAACTATTAATTATTTTTACCTGATATTCGAGATAAAATACGATATTCTATTATCCTCTCCGCCGCGTAAGCTAGGCGACAATTAGAATACTTTAAAACGCGCTAGAGTACGCTAAATACGACGTGATAGAAAATCCTAGGGAAATATCTTTAAAGAACTCTATATGCCCTAAGTCACTACTAGGTCGATCTATAAGGATAAATCAAGTAGGACCACGTGTAAAGACAAGTAATACTATCACTTATTACTATCTATTCGATTAATACGCTAAATCATTCGCTATATAGTAAAAGGCTATAGCTCTTATCGCTTAACCTTTAAGTAGGTCCGCTAGTAACTAGGTATCGTAGCCTCTACGCGCACTATTTAACGAGAACTTAGAAAGTATAGCTACCGGCGCTATATTACATGCCCCTAACCTTTTATATCACGGGCACAATCTAAGAAGAGATTAGCATTTACTTTAGAACATAGGTAGTAGGGGACATCAGACTATATAGCGTATAAGGACGACGATAAGCCTAGAGGTGACTAGCGGAAGGTGATTTAGTTAGACAAAGCTATATTTAATACTAGGAAGGATTGTAGAGTCTAGGTTATATAAAAGATAGACGAAAAGTACTATCTAGACTATATAAAGTCGATTTATAGGTCTAAAAGGTTTTTAGTTATAATTTAAAAGGCTCTTAACTAGGATTATAAATCACTATTAGTTTTTATAAAGAAGTTATCTAGGTATAAGGGTATATACTCTAAGGCCTACCTTTAAGAGGTATTATAGCCTATTGTTTTCCCTCTTTTTAAGACCTTAGGTCTAGAGTATATCTTTATAGAAGATAGCTCTAAGGTATATCTAGGCTATACCCGCTTACCTTACCTATAGTATAAGGTTTATAGATTTAGTTAGCCTTCTTCTTTACCTAATTTAAACTTGATTAAGAAGATCTAGAGGTAGATAAAAAGAGAGTTAAATAAAATAGCTTATAAGCTAAGAACTAAGAGAGTATTGATAGAGGTAATCTAGGGGCTTTAGGACCGGGTAGACCTACGTGATTATTATTATTATATAGAATAATTAACTTGTAAAATTAAGGACGTTATTAAAGTACGAGGGCTAGCTACTATTAATTAAATTTTTAGCTAAAAAGCTNTTAAATTNAGTNAATAGTGATTTTTTTTTAGTAGGGGAGCCTCTTTTTTAAAGGGCTCGCTTAGGTATACGGCGAGCTATAGCCCTAGTTCTTATAATCGGTTCTATTGTCTATACGTTACTCGCTTAGCCTTTTTTTAGAATAGCTGATTCGCTTAATAGCCCCTCTCTACCCTACTAAATATAATAAAAAAAATATTATTACTTTTAAAAAACTTATTATTATAGGCCGCGTACGTAAAACTGTCGGGAGGTATAATATAAAAAGATAAAGTACTAGTATATATTAACTATCGATTTTAATATAATATAAATATATATTATTAAAAGCTTAATAGAAAAAAAGACTTTTAGGAGAGCTACTCTCTCTCTTATTATATAGACAAGAATAAGCTTCTAAGAGGTTCTAGTATAGAAGGACAAATACAACCTAAAAGGGAGGGAGTTCAAATAGACATTAATTTGACTTAAGAAGAGGAAGCTANCTGCCTGAGAACACGTCTTTTATCCTCNTTCGCGTAGGTCACGTGTCTACGACCACGTGACCTAGTACTAGCACTAGTGCTAGTATCCCTACTATAGTAGCCTACTTCTCGAAGACTATAGCTCTTATAGAGTATAACTACGAGACCTATAACAAGGAGATATTAGATATCGTCTAATCTCTCGACGAGTAGCGTCTAGAGCTATAAGGTATTACGAAAAAGATCTAGATCTATACCGACTATAAGACCCTCGAATACTTTATAACTATAAAGTAGCTTATAAGATAATAAGCTAGATAGGCTAAGGCTCTAGCTAAATATTACTTCGTGATTATATATCGTATAAGACAGTAGAATAGTAAGGCTAATACGCTTACGCGATATAATAATAAAGTTAAGTAATAAGACAGGATTAAAGCCGAATATAAGACGCGTACTATCTTATCTTAGAACTAGATCGACTCTAAGGTTTTATAAGACCTTAGAATCGACGTAGACGTAGACGATAGTATTACGCTAGCCCTAGTCAAAGACGACTTGTTTAAAGAGAACTTAAGACTCGTCGATAGACTTTTATAAGCTAATAAGACCGCGTCGTTACTTTAAGCTTATAGACTTAAGCGTAAAAACAAGACTCGGAACTAGCCTTAGAAAAGAGATTACTCTTATATAGAGGACGACTAGTAGTTCCTAATATAGATAACCTACGTACGGAGCTAATTAAAGAAGCCTACGACTAGGTCTCTATAGCGTACCTTAGTCGCGACAAAACCTATCGACTTCTATAGCTACGATACTACTAATAACGAGCCTAGTCAGATAAGTCTATGTTTTTAGGGTATTTTAGCGACCTATATATACTAAATAATTATAATACTAACAACTCTACTACTCGACTTTAATTACGACCTTAGCTTTAAAATACTAACTAAATATAAGAAAGCGATATACTAGCTATATAGCTTTAGAAAGAAGTTAGTTAATTAGATTATAGAGCGTTATAAGTTAAATAAATCGACGATTATTAAGATTTTAGGCTATCTCGCTCTAGAGCGAAAACGACTAGTAAGAACCGGACGACCTAAAGAACTTAGCGATATATAAGTAGATAATATTATAGAATATCTCTTAAATAACTAAAGTGTCTAAGTCTTTAGTTAAGTATAATTATATAATAAACTAATAAGTCTAATTAGTTAAATTTATATTTTTAAAATATATTTTAAATAGTTTTTAGGCTTTCTAACCCTGTCTTTAGGCTCTTAAAAATCAAAGCTATTACGATTACTTAAAAGCTATAAAAGAACTAAGAATAATTATAATATAGAATCTAGTAATTATAAGTTATAAAAGATAATAATACTTTCTATTTACTAACTTTTAAAAGTTTACGATTTTACTAGTAAAATACCCTAGAAACCTAGACTTATCTAACTAGGCTCGTAAAATATACTTTAGAATATCGGACGCTTCGTACGTAACTATTACTCTTATCGGAAGGCTAATATCTTACGTAATAAGACTCTTAGATTCCTATACCCTCTACTTATCCCTAACCGCCTCTAATAGCACGTAACTATAGATTTTAAGTCTATACTAGCCGAAAGGTATAGATTCGACGCTATATTTATAATAATTAATAGGCTAAATAAATAACCTATCTCTAAACTTTATTATAAGACGATTATAGCTAAAGATATAGCCTAACTCTATATTAAGAACGTCTATTAATATTATAGACTAGTATGGTCTATTATCTTAGATAGAGGCCTATAATTCGTCTCTTAATTCTAGAAAGAACTCTACTATATCCTAGGAATTAAGTTTAAGTTATCTATAGCCTATTATCTTTAGATAAACAGAAAGATAGAGATTATAAACTAATATCTAGACTAAAGACTACGTCTTTTTATAAAATATTATTAAGACAACTAGTTAGAATTATTTCTTATAATAAACTATACCTAGTTTACCCTATTATATAATAGTATTAGTATATCCTTATACGAGCTATAGAACGGCTACCTCCCCTAGACCTCCTTTAACTAGAATATCCCTATAACTACGAGCGTTTAAGAATAGATTAGCTAGGATAAGGTACGCGAAATAGTTAGCAGGATATAAGAAGCTATATAGAAGGGTAAAGACCTTATAGCTAAGGCTTAGGCTAGAATAGAAAAGACTACGAACGCGTCTAGACGACCTATCGACTTTAAGGTCTATATTATAGACCTAGTTCGAAGGTCTAGTCAGGACCGACTACGTAACCTCGCGTAGTCCCGTTAAGTCAGCTATACCCTATATTTAAGCTGTCGTACTCGACTCCCCTTCTCTCTTTAGTCTAGAATCCTTCGTCGAAATATAGTCGTCTACTAAGCTACCTTTACCTTACCTTAGCTAGACCTAACCTATAACAGTCTAGGTCTCTATAAAGAACTAGAAGATCTAGAGACCTAGCCGTAAGCTAGACTACTAGATAGTAAGAGACTTCGAGATTATTAAATAAGTTAGAAACTCGTACGAAGTTAAATTATTTAATTCTATTAAGGTCTATAACGTCTTTCTATAAAAGAACTAGGTCTACTTAGCTAATAACCTTTATTATTTAATAAGTAAAAAGTCTATCGGATTAGTAGTATAAAAGTATAGGTAAGGCGATCTCTAGTAGTTATTATACGTAAAAGCTTAGTATATTATAAATAAGGATAATTAAAGTATAATATAAGATTATTATAAAGATTTAAGTACGAAGCTCTTATCTAATAAAGAAATCTCTTTATTTATATAGATCTTTTTAGCTAGTAGATAGCCTAGATAGCGCTAGCTATCTATAGTTTCCTAGCTATCCCTAGATAGATATATCTATCCCGTTTATCCTGTCTATCCGCTTATATTATATAACTTATCACGTAACACTCGTAGCTTAGGACCCTAGTTCTCTATACTGTCCCTATTAGTCGTAGCCGAGCCTTAGGCCTAGGCCTATACGTGCGTATAGATTCGTAATACTATCCTCTATTAGTTATAGCGTAGTTCTATTTATTTAAATTACTATATCACTTACTTCTAGCGATAGCTATAAATCTCGTCTTTCTTTATTATACTATTCTTATGTTTAAAGAAAAGAAATAAATAGATCGAGCTTAGCCTTTATATTAAAAGAACTAGAGTCGAGATAACGCTATATACTTATTACGAGAAATCCGGACGTCGTTATATCGCTAGCGTAGGTATAGGCGGCGATCGCTATTCTAAGTGTTTAAAAAGTAGAAAGTCTTACGACGTTATATTAAGAAATAAAATACCTTTTATCGCGGACTAAGACTCGTTAGATACCTAGTAGAAGAAGTTATAAGAAGCTAAGCTTTATACTTAAAAGGTATAAGATAAAGCTTACGCTTAGGTTAAACGCCTATATTAGTAGTAGCGCTTACTCGATAAACGTAAGTAGAAGATAATCTAGGCCGGTCTTAGTTCTCTTAATAAATTAGAGGCTATAGAGATAGCTAAAAAGAAAAAGGTTATTAAAGAGTAGAGGTTAGAAGAAGAGAAAAGAGAAGAAGACGATAGGTAATAGCGTAAGCTCTACGCTATCTAACGAGCCTACTAATAAAAGTCTAGGTTTTTAGCGTATATAGTATACGCCGCGTTAATTTAATAGCTATTATCAGAATTTAATTAGGAGTTAACTACCTATAGCGCTCTATTAATATATTAATCTAATACTCCTGATTTAAAATTAACTAATTAATCTATTTTTATAATATTCTATTCTATTCTTCTATTACGAACGTACGTATTTCGGCCTTAGTAATAAGTTACTTCCGGCGTCTATATAATACCTGCTTTACCCGCCTCTAATACTTCTTAATCGGGTTTATATTAGGACTCGTAGAAAGATATAATATTAAAATAATACCGTACTTTGTTCGCTATCTAGTATAGTAGTTCCTAGTCGACTTATAGTTATAAGCGCTATTCCCGTCCTCTATAAACAAGGGCTTTATAGAAGGTCGAAGTTAGTACGTTACTTAGGCGAAGGCCTTAAGAATTAGCTATAGATACGCCTTAAGAATTTACGTAAGATAATCGACTTGTTTAAAGGCTCTTTTCTTACTAGATCTCTTAATAAATAGTAAGGGGCTCTTATAGCTAAATCTAATTACTCCTTACGTATTAATAGGTATAGTATAGCCTTTATAGAATTAATATTAAATATTGGTTTCGTAATATCGTTTTCTCTTCTTTCGAGTAACCTTCTCTTTTACTGTCTTTCTTTTAACTAGAAACGTTACTTCGTCTAACTAGAAAACCTTAAGCTATTCGATAGTCTAGAATATATATATAATAGCCTATAAGAGCCGACCTATAACTTATACGGGTATAAAGAAGGGCTTTTAGTAGGCTATATAGCGAAAATAACCCCGTTACTTTAGCCTACGCTCTAAAGTCTTAATCGAGTATTATAAATCGAGTTTATCGTATAGGTAAGTATAGTTAAGGATTCGGTTATTCTAGGATTCGGAAATATATTCGATAATCTTATCGACCTAATAATCTATTAGAAGAGAGGGTCTACTAGTACGTAAAATATAAGCGTGTTCCGGAGCCTCGTACGAGAGGATATAAATAATTATTAATTTATTTAACTTATAACGAGCTATAAAAGCCTTAATCGATATCTTTATAAAGCTATAAAGTTAGCGTATCGCTTTTTTATACTTTATAATAATTTATTTACCTAGAAAGTAGTTAAATTTAAATAAGGGGGTTACTAGTAATATTTTTAATAAATTAATAAAAGTTAGTAAAGTTAATTCGCTAAAAACCTAGACTTTTATTAGTAGGCTCGTAAGGTAACGGCCTCGTCGGCGACCTCTTCGGCTTCGACCCGAACTATAAATAAAGCTAAGAATCCTAGGCCTTATCTTAAATTCTTAATAAAACACTATAAGCTTTTTAGAATAGTTAATTAGGTTTTTCTTAGGTTTTTTTAATGTCTTCTGATTATAAATAATCCTTCTATTATATTAAATACTTAATCTTGTCTTTAACCTATTTAAAACTTAAGATCTAATCGACTTTATATTTAAATTTTAGGTTAACTAGTTAGATATTAATATAAAGTATATATAATACCTTTAGTAGTACTTTTTCGAGTAAGGATATATAAAAGACTAGATATATATTTATATTCTTTAATAAGGCTAATTCGAATATTAATAGTCTTCTAGTAGTCTTGATTTTATATAGTCTTATCTTCTTATAGTCTAGTTTATTATTAAGTCGTTTAGTATATTAATTGTTTTTTTAAAAAAATAGACTCTATCTTTTTCTTTTAATATAGGCTCTTAACTATACGTTTAATTATAATAAAAGACGTTTCTTTTTATTATAAACTTAAGTTCTTTTATTAGTTTTATATAAAGTTCTTTAATCTTATCGACCTAGATTTAAATATATTAGTTCTTAATATCTATAAGTCTTAGTTTTTAATATATTATTAGCTTATAACTATAGTTTATATAAAATAGTATAATAAGTATTATATCTATTATTAATAATATCTTAACCTAGTTATTTTATTAATAGTTTATATAATATCTTAAATATATTTTAACTATTTAATTTATTCTTTCTATTTTATTATTTGTCTAAAAATAGAATATTATTAATATCTTACGTTTTATTTTAAGATAGATAATAAACGCTATCTAGAATTTTAATATAAATAGTTTATTACGATCTAATACGATTTCTTCTAATAGTCTTATAATAGTACGTGACTAGCGTACGTAGCGAATAATATAAATAGCTTTTACTATTCGGCTATCGGGCTAAAAAGATATAAGAATAAGGTTAGAGCCTTATTCGCTATTCTATTATATATAGTCTATACCCCGAAGTATATCCGACACGCCCTCGTCAGGGGCACGTGACGCGTATATTACTCTAGGCTTATAATAAGTCTATATTAAACGACTATCTCTTATAGAAAGATATAGGCTAGGTCTTCGGCCGTACTACTTTCTATATAAGATATTAGAATTACGTATTTCGTTAATCTTTTAATAATAACTAAGATAGAGTTATATTCTACTCTTATTATTCGATTAAAAGACTTTAGTAATTTAATAATAAAGTCTTATAATATCGTTTTCTATAGTATAAATAAAACAGGTACTGTTCTTATCTGTCTATAAAAGGTATAGCGGCTCGTCTTATTCTAGATATAAGTATCGTAGTCGCCGACTATTTAGTTAACTAATACTCTTAGTTTAAGACACTAGTAATTCTTCGCTATCCTCTTATACGTTCTTCTTACTCCCTAGTAGCTATATACTAGTAATAAGTACTAATTAGCGATAAAGTCTTTAACGATTGTTTTAGATATATAAATCTTTTTATTCTATCCTTATTAAAAGAGTCTCTCTTTTACGTATAGCTCTAAATATAAGTATAGCTCTCGTATAACCTCTCGTTAGATAGCCTTACGAATCTTTTTAATCTATAAGTCTAAACTGTCTATAGTTATAATTTCTCTAATTACCGGTATAAGGTCTCTATTTTCTAAGGTCTTAAGGATAGCTGTTTCTTTATATTATTTATTATTTTTATATCTTAGTTTCTAACTAAAGACGTCTATCCTAGTATTATCGGTTCCTTTTACGTGTTTTATTATAAGGTTATAGCCTATTATTTCTTTAACTATCTAAATAACTATCTATTATCTAGAATCTTTATTATAATAAAAGTCTATAGATTTATATAGTTAATATAAATAATAATTAAGAATTAAGCTTTTTAAAAATAAACTTACTAATATTATAATATCTTTATTATTATAAATAGTTCTTTCTTATAGATATTATAGTTTTGTTCTACTAATAACATTTTATATAAAAAATAAGCTAGATATAGTCTACTATTATCGTCTAGCTAGAGATATATTCTATTAGTCTATATATTAGACGCGTCTATCTTAATAATACTTAGTTTATTATTATAATAACTTTATAAGATAAGCTTTTATTTAAATTATTCTTTAAGTTAATAAAAGGCTTTATCCGCTTCTTTATTCTATATAAACTTAATATCTTTTCTTATAAGTTATATAAATAGTTTTATAATCTTTAAATATTTTTTAATAAATATTTAATAAAAGTTTATAAATCTTAAGAATAATTAGACGTCTTTAACGTTTTAAGGCTTTATTTATTCCTTAATTACTTCTATTTTCTTAAGGTCGACGCTAATTTCCCTAAGTCTTATAATATAGCCTAGAAAAGTCGTCTTTTTAACTTTAAATCGGTATTTAAATAGCTTAAGTCTTAAATTAACTTCTATTAATATATATATAACTTCTTTTATATATATTTTATAGTCTTTTTCTTATTCTAAGAAGACTAAGATATTATCTAAATAATATATAACTATAACATCTAAATGTTTATATAAAACCTTATCGTTTTAATACTAATAAATAACTAATATATTTATTAACTTAAATAATATTATTATATACTCTTATAATCTTAAAGGTAAAAAGAATACTATTATCTACTTATAGCTCTTTATAATCTTAATTAAGTTAAACGTGTTTTATTAGTCTAATATTATAAATATAATAGCCTTAGCTAACCTATCTTATAAGTATTATACGTTAGGTATTAGATATATATCCTTGATTATCGTAGCGTTTAGCCTATAACAATTAATATAAGGCCGACTATTTAGGTCGCCTTTTTTATATATTAATAATATATTAGTAATAACGAATAATTTTAACTTTTAAATCTAGCTTTTCTTTATTATTTTTTCTATATATTTCTTAAGCGTCTTTAATATCTATAGATTATATTATTAATACTTCTTAGATATTAGCTTTATCCTTTCTTTAAGCCTTATCACGTAATATTATAGCCTATATTCTAGTAGAGCCCTTATATCTTCTAGGTTATTAAATAGTTTTATAAATTCTTAATATTATAATAATATCTCTAGTTAACTTATCTTAGTCTCTAATATCAGTCTACTTATTATATTAATAGCCTTATCACTTAAGGTTATATATACTTCTCTTAGGTCAGATAGTTATTTAACCTGTTTATATATATATTATATAAATTCTATTATACTAGTCGTCTAGTTAATATTTAGATTATATTATTTAATCTATAATATCTTAAAGACTATTAGATATCTCTTAAATAAGATAATATCTAAGTTAATTTTCTTATAATAGCCTTTAGATATAATTAAAAATAGTTATATTATTTTTTTTCTAACTTATCTATCGATTCTTATTCTTTTATCTCTTAATAAGATAAGCTAGTATAGTTCTTATAATAGTTCTATATAAATTAACTAATTTATTATAAAGCTAAGATTAATATAATTCTTTTATACTTTTAAATTAATTATAGCTTATATTATTATTCTATTAAGCTTAATTCTAATAATAAGTTATCTATAACCTATTATTATAACTATCTTATAGACTCGTGTTTTTATATAAATAGTTTCTATTAAAAGGTTTTTTTTATATTATTTTCTAGTCTATAGCTTCTATAAGCCGATAAAGAATATATAATTCTAACTTATTCGTCTTTATAACCTAGTCTTAGACATAGCTTATCTTTAAGCCTATTATTAGTATAGTCTTTTCTTAGATTCTTTTATCGTTACTAGTCTTAACTATTTCTTAAACACTTTTAAGTTCTATTTTATTATTAAAGATTAATAGTCGTTTATTATAGATTAGTATAATAGTAATATAACAGCGCTCTCTTAGCTTATTATATTAGGCTATAAAGACGATTCTTTATATATCTCTATATATAATTTAATATAGCTTTTTAAAGGCTAGCTCGTCTTAAGTTCCTTTATCTTCTTTAAAGTAAGGCTTGTCTACTAGCTAGTTTAGTCTATTCCTAACTAGTAGTTTCTATATTCGTATATTATTATAGACGCGAATAAATATCTAATACTCCCTAACTTCTAATAATAAGTCTACTTAGCCTAGCTCCTAGTCTAAATCTTTTTTAAGATTCGCCTAGCTAGGTAGTTCGTCTACCTATATTAAGATTCTCTACTATTTAAATTTTTTTATCGCTAACGAGTCGTAGGTCTTATAGATAAGTATCTCCGCCCTTACTATCCGCGTCGTTCTTACTAGGTTTAACGAGTCTTAGCTGATTAAGTATTCGCTTAGTTAGTCTAAATTCGCGGACTAGTTTCTTTTATAGTTTTTTGTTTTTCTTTCTCGGGCCGCCTTTCTTATAGTCCTTAGCTATATATCTTACGATTTCGTAAGTAAAATATAATTAGTTATCGAGTCGTCGCTTTTTTTTCTTTAATTAAAAGACCTAGTCTCTTAATAGCGGCGATCTCTTTTAGTTCCTATTATAGTCTGTTTATCCTTCTCTAATAGCTACCTTAGCTATAAAAAGACGACGTCTAGTCGTATATTCGTTCGTATAATCTATTATCGATTTATATATTAATATCGATTAGAATATTAATATTAATAGGCTAATAGTCTATACGAGTAAGCTTGTCTTTAATAGTGTCCTTTAGTCCTTGATTATAATAACTTAATAGGGCCTATATATCCTAGGCTACTAGTATAGTATGTCTTAAGAACGTAGTTATATAATTGATCGCCTGTCTTGTCTAAGTTAGGGGAATAGTATACGCTTTACTATTTTCTTAATATTAATATCTTTAAATATATATCTAATCTCGGTTTTAAATCTTTTAAACGTTCTAAAGATTCTTTAGGCTGTTTCTATCCTATCTCTTCTTAGTATATTTAAATAGTTCCTTAGAAATAGCTTAATCTATCTAGTTACTTCTCTTTAAAGGTATAAAGCTGTTTATATATTATAAGTGTTATAGGTTTTAAACTTGTTATTATAAAATCGAAAGTATATTTCTATCTATAAGATAAATGTCTTAAGGTCTTTATAGTGTAGTGGGGTTCTGTGTCACGTGCCGTAGCACGTGACTATATTCATATATATAAGGTCTCTCCGTCCCTCCTTCTCGGAGAACAATAACGATCCTTCCTAGAGATTCGAGTCTTTCAGTTATCAGTTTTTTGAGAGTCTATTTTAGAGGCCTCCCGTCCCTCTACATTTGGTGACCTACGCAAGGACGGTAAACGAAGCCAAGCTTCACATCCTTATATGCACCCCCCCTCCCAATCGCAACCCAACAACCCCGCCACATCTACCTCTTCACCAACTACATCCAAGAAGCCCTCCAACCCACCCCAGGAACAACCATCCCATTCTTCCAAAACCGAACCTCCCCCCAACAACCATCCACGCTGTCGTGCCATCGAACTCACACGCCAACACACACAAACCAACCAACTCCTCTCACACATCACCATCGAAATCATCATCACCAAGAACTCTCCTGCGAAACCACCACCGGTGGCGGTTGATTATGTGTGGAAATTCCGCGTCGTCTTTCGTCCTGTTGTTTGAACCAATTGTTCAAATGGATAAATACACCGCCCACGCAATCGCCACGGCTTGGGACGAAAATGGCGAGGTGTGCACGCCTGACGGAGCGCAGGATTCTAGTAGCCCCAGTGGTAACCCATACGGCCATTTAGCGTTGGTGCTTTGTACCACTACAGGTCGAGAGGGATTTCGGGACGAGGTGAAGTGGGGGACCTGTTGAGGCGGTTGAGGATGGAGTGTAAAGTGCGTTATGATTCTCATGGTGTGTTGAGGACGTAGGAGAAGCTCGGCTGGGTGACGGGCTTGTTGCGGGATTGGATGAGGCCTTTTGATCCTTAAGTTTGGTGGGTGGTAGAGGTGCGGTGAGGAGCAAGATGAAGTTGGTCAGGGATAGCTTGTATTTTTTTACTTGAGAGTGAGAATTCTAGCGACAAAGACACAGAGGAACCATGTCGCCATATCTTGCTTGTTGAATTCATGACCGACTTTTGCAAAAGAAATTAAAGGATAACTCTCATTTTCTTTTGTTTTGGCTTCAACCCAACTATAGCAGATATATCTACTAATATATCCATCACGCTTCAAGATCCCACCACAATGTAAACCTGCATCAACCCCTCCCTACAAACAAACAAAATTTCTATCCTCCTTCTCTTTCCACTTCTTCCAAAATACAATACTACATCACTCTTTTGATCTTTTAAAGTGTTCCTCCTTCACATACAAGACTCTTCAATAACAAGCGAGCATCTCCCGCTCTCCTAGAAAGCCCTACCAAAAATCACCTTTAAGATAATATAGATACTCCTATATTTCAAATGGCGAGTGTAATTGATATGGAGAAAGGGACATTAGCGTTTTACAAGTAGAGTCCAAAGCCATAGCTTTAAAGAGTAAAATACTCGGTGCTAGTTACGCACAGTGATGCGTGTTTTCAACCTCGAATGAGAAGGTCCCCAGTTCATTCCATCACCTGATTTATAGGGAACTTGTTCCAGCGACTCGAGAGCGAAATGTGTCCCTGAGTCGCGATAAGGTTTGTTTGCAGCGTTCACTTAAAGATCTGCTTAACTTCAACCACATGGATGGGTATTGGAGGACTTTCCACACCGCTTCAGAAAGGATGATGGCATGGAAATAGAGAACGCAAAGACGACTCGAGAAATGGGAATTCGTTTCCCTCTCATAATTTCGACAAGCATACCGGATTCGCTCATGCTGAATCTGATGTATACATACATACAAGTGCCTGCCAAACGCAGGCGTACCTAGATCAATCGCACTTCTAGCCCTTAGGCCGCTCCCTCCCTAATACAACCCATCCCGCCTTGCTCCAAATACAAATCTACCACTTATCCCAATTATCGTCTTCTTTCTTGTTAGCACCACCCATTAACCCCGAGGACGACCCCCCTTTCTTCACCGCACTCGTCCCAATGGCGCTCGGCCTGGTACTTCCCGCCTCTGCAAAACTATCCCAGAAATCCTTCTTGCTCTCATCAATTGGAGCTTGTCTGTAAGCGCCGCCCGAAGATCCGCCGCCATTCCCCTCAACGAATCGATTAAACCCATCTGCTGCGCTCCTCGCTCCACTTTGCGCCCCCTTCGCTACAGTGCCCGCCGCAATTCGAGCTTGAGCTGCCAAGTCCGTTTCTGCGATCTGGTGCGATGGCATGTCTCAGTTTCGTAGTTCAAGTAACGTGGAGAAAGAGGGGGTAGGAAAAAGCAAACAAACCTTTGCAGCTGTGGGCTGGATATACCCCTCATTGACCGTCTTAGCCGTCTTACCGACCGTCGTGGTAAACCACCCGAAGCCCTTCGTCAGCGCCGCCACAGGGTCCTTTTGTAAATCGTCGAAGCCGGGTAGTTTGGGATCGCCTCTAACAGGTTCAATTGGGGCGCTTCCAAAACCAGCATATTTTCCTCCTTGACTCGGCGGTAAATCTGCCGACCTGCTCGCATTCGCTGCTCCTAGGCCCGCAAAGTATTTATCGTCAACCTTGGCTTTACCTCCTGGTCGATTTGGGCTATCCGTCCGTGTTCCGAGGGGCGTCTGGCTTCTGCTCCCCGAGTCGTTCCCAAAAGACATGGATGTAGGTTTGGGTTTCTCTGATGGCACATAATCCTTTCCCTCTACCTTAGCCGTTAATCTATCTTTCCACTCTTCGCCCACGTCGCCCGAGTATCGCTCTGCGATTGTCGCATCGTCCCAACTGTCCAGCCAAGTGTCAGCATCATCATACCAAAAGAGCTGCCCCGGAAAAATCAAATATCCTCCTACTCCGCGTTTTGTGGCAAGAAAATTCCAGAGAAGTCACCAGAGGCAAAAATCTCGACTTACGTCGTCCCAGCCATGGTATTCATATCATGTTCATCAAAGAAATCCCTCCAAGGTTTGTTCCCCCCTAATCGCATGCGCTCAATCTCCTGCGCCTTGAACGCATCCATTGTAATACTTCGAACGAAAC
Organism: Cudoniella acicularis; assembly: GCA_013054445.1. Taxonomy (NCBI): domain Eukaryota; kingdom Fungi; phylum Ascomycota; class Leotiomycetes; order Helotiales; family Helotiaceae; genus Cudoniella; species Cudoniella acicularis. The sequence continues at coordinate 117,862 of JAAMPI010000001.1, forward strand.
TTATATGGACGCCGAGTCCTCGATGTACGCCGGCGCAAGAGAGACAAATGAAGATGCCGAATTTGGGGGAGGCCCATTGTGGGGATGGCGCCCCGCAATCGCAGCAGCGGTCGTTGGAACATGTCTTTTGGATATCGAGGAGCTGCGCAAGCAAGTTTAGCAAGAGAACGTAGTAAAGGAGAACGCCCCGAATACGATAGCTGTTGTGGCTATCAAATATAAATAAGGGAATACCTTTGATCTAGTCTCGGGGTCGACCTCCCACATGGCTTTGCTAGCCATCTTGCAGCGAGTGCGATTGGAACTCGCACAAGTGCTCTAGTCTTTCTCGAAAGAAGAGAATTGAAAAAAATCAAATGCACAGAAACGAAGAACAGAATGGATCTTGCTGCCGAATATCGAGTGAGGCGGAGACAGTGCGGGCCAGATTGACGCGAACAAAAGGAGGTTTGGTGTTCCTGGTTTCGGATAAGTGCGCCTCTTCAGACCAATGACGCTGAGCCACTGACGCGAGGCTACGATTGCGCTGTGATACCAGTTTGTGTAGCTTTGTATACCTTGTTGGACTGGACACCTTTCGATTCGGAGCAAGATTAAAGGGAAATTATGACAAAATACTTTGCATCCATGTCTACTGAGAATTGCATTATGCTTCATTATTAGGAATTTCACGTAACCACCACTTTGAGTGCGAGAGCATGCAGGTAGTGAGTGCAAGTGCCATTTTATTATGATCCTACCTATCACGGATGAATAACTTTTCCATTCCTTCCCCTCCCAAGAGAGCACATCGAGAAATCTAGTGTACAGCCCTGAGAATCCGGAGAAATGGTAATAAGACATTGTGTTTTGGGAAGAGTCATCAAGAACTATGAACCCCAAGCCAGAAGAAAAGCTTGAGACCGTTTTCTAAGAGACGCCACAAGCAATTCCACCGCCGTAGAGAACATCCATCCCACCTAAAAGAAAGTCATAAGAAGTTGGCCAGTTCCATTGACAGATCAAAGGAGCAAAATCCAGCCTCATCCCAAGTGCATCCATATAGCGCCGTGACAATGGTCCAAAAGCAACGTGTAAAGTAATGCATCTGTCATTGTCTGCGAAATGTAGCACTCTCATCGTACAGAATTATACAACGACTACCGCCTAAGCAGCAGTAGTCTCAGTGGTACCGTTTGTGGCCTCAGCTTCAGCCTCAGCAGCTGGGGCATTGGCATCTTCATCGGTCTTGTCGGGGCTGTCGATGGCGACCTTGACAGCGATCTCGCGACCCTCAATCTCCTTTCCGTTCATTTCATTAACTGCCTTTTGTTGCTGCTCCTCAGATGCAAGAGTAACGAATCCGAAACCACGGCCCTTGCGGGGTTCATTGCGGGCCTGGAGCTTCTTCACCATAAAGCGGGGAATTGGGCGGAGGGCAATCTTGGCGGAGGATGGCTCATACGCAGCGAAGAGTTCCTTGAGCTATAGCAAAAATAATTAGCACAGCACAAGCCAGTGAGGCATTAATCACATACCTTCTCCTCAGAGAGATCATAAGGAAGGTTCGCAACCATGACCTTGTTCTTTGATGGAATACCATCGGCAGGTGGGCCTCGCTCACGACGCTCACGCGGTGGGCGGGTTGTTTGTGGCTTTCCATCCTTCTCGGTCTTCTCTGTCTTCTCAATTGTCTCCTTGTTGGTGGTCTCTGTCAATGGGAGGACCTCGCTGGTCGCTGGAAATTCGGCGCCTTCCTCACCCTTAGACTATGTAAAGTTAGCAACTGTGAATTGGTGAAGAATCGTGCAAACTTACACCACGGGCAGCACGTCCTCCGCGTCCACCACGACCACGTCCTCGGCCACGGCCGCGGCCAGATTGTCGGCGACGACCACCTTCGCCTCCAGAAGCACCCTCTCCACCGCTGGCGGCACCCTCAGTCTTCTCACCTGCTGGCTCTGGCTTACGAGCAAGTTGAACGGAGACCTTGCGGTCAAGGATCTCCTTTCCAGAGAGCTCGGCAATAGCACGCTCTGCTTCGGTTGGGGTAGAAAGGTCGACAAAGGCATAGCCAACTGGTCTGTCGGTGCGTGGGTTCTTGGGGATCGAGGTAGATTCGCTAAAAGGCAAAAAGTCAGCAAATGAGTCGGGCTATTTCTTCGAAGCTAAAAAGGCACAAGTGACCCAGAAAAGATGAAATGCCAATTTGCAAAGGCTATGCACAGTCGGATTGCTACCGCTGGGCCATTGTGCGGTAAGAGTCATCAGGGGTAGCAGTTGCAGGAAAGACATGAAAGTGAGGTTCTTACACAAGAAATCCCTTGAAGAAAGTGGTCAACTCCCCCTCGGTAGTCGCGTATGCGAGGTTTCCGATATAGAGTCTACGACCCTCTGCAGCGCTTGCCAGAACGGCCTCATTGTGGGCAGCGCTGGCGGCCTTATCACCACTGGCAGTGATATCGGCAGGCTTGTCAGAGATCGATGTGTTGCCAAGAGCGGCAGTAACGTCGTTGACGGCGTCAGAAACTTTCTCCACAATGGTAGACATGGTTAAATTGAGGTGGGTGGTGGTTTGACTGAAGAACTTGAAGTGTGTGTGGGATTTGTCGACGTTCGCTGAGTGTATTGACTCTTGCGCAAGTGGGGGAGTTGGTAAGGGTAGCTTGGTGCCCTAGAGGTCTGGTGTTTTGTTTGAGTTGGGGGTTGTCGGGAACTTGATCGTATCTTTTGTGATGTGAAGTCGAGAAGAGAAAGGGAGGGAAATGGCCATGCGCGTGCGAGAATATATCAAATTCCACAGCCGCACCTTCTGCGCGTAAGCGAGATGGCCTTGGCTGGATGGGGACTAGCGCACCGCGCAGGCAAAAGTCACTTTGGCATCTTCGAAGCAATTCTATGGGGAAGGGACGGACGACGGGGCCACGGAAGACGGGTGAATCGTATAAACAAGGAGCATCGCCGCCGGTGGCCATTATGTACGCAAGCAAATCTAGCAGCAGCTCCAGCAGCAGCTTGCTAGCAAGTCTCCCAGAGTCCCAGTCCATCACACCGCGCAAATTCCATTGCGATGAACCTGTTGGCTCGGGCTCTATGTTGGGAACCATCGCCCTACACAAAGCACAGAGCCGCACCATGAAAAAATGGCTGCGTGTACTATTTTTTCAAGGTAGCGCCATGAGTAGTACGAAGTAGGCAGTTGCCAGACTTCCTTCTCTTGCAGGTACGCCTCACTTTTAGGTCCTGCCTAAAGCCAGGGACCAAGGTAGAGGCCACTTCAAAGGCAAGAGCCATTCATCGCGCAAGGCTGTGACCTCGTGTCAATTCAGGGGCCATCAAGACTTAAGAGTCGGTTTGTTGTGGCACCTCCTGTCTGGGTCTGCCTCTGCCTCTGCTATGACTATCATATTGTATGACACATAAGGCATCTAGCTATGAGCCGGGATCAAGGCTCGAATTCCAAGCCAACATATGTTTGTTCCCCATTTGTTCCACGAAAACTTCCAGAATGTTTTCCAGCTTCCTCGGAGATTCCTTGGAGATTCCCTTCTCGTCCCCTGTCCCGTGACCTATCAAATCTGGGGCCAACTGCAGCGCATTTGTGGCAATCCAGCAACCATGACTTCTCCCTCCTCCCCAAACAGCACACAATGGCAGAAGGCGTGCGAGGCCAGCGACATGATAGAAGCGCTCTTATCCTCTATGGGTCCGAGACGGGGAACAGCCAGGACGTGGCCGAGGAGCTGGGACGGACAGCAGAGCGACTGCACTTCGTAACCAGGGTCAGCGAGATGGATCTTGTCGAAATTGTACGCCCGGTCATCATCTCCTTCCCCTTCCCCTTACCCCTTATTTTTTTTTTCCAACCAGGATCTGCTCCGGGCTTACTCAAGCGCATCAGAACCTCCTATTGAAACACAGAATTGTTATTGTCGCAATCTCGACAACCGGGCAAGGCGAGTTCCCGAAGAATGCCAGGAAATTCTGGACAAGTCTTCTGCGCAAGCGTTTGCCCCCTGGCTGCCTGGATCACGTGAAATTCACGACATTCGGCCTGGGCGACAGCTCCTATCCCAAGTAGGTCCATGTAGCACGATGCAGTGCGGTCTGAGAGACTGAGGCAGCGCTGATAATGTCATGAAAGATACAACTGGGCCGCTCGCAAACTCCATAAACGCTTGGAGCAGCTCGGGGCGCAGGAGTTTTATCCGCGTGGTGAGGCAGACGAACAGCATGACGACGGGTCAGTAACTGTAACTGTAACTTATAGTTATTATATGGGCATCCTCGCGTCTTAATGAGTCTCGAGGACGGCTGCTACCATATAACACCCACTGACACTCTGTAGCGTCGACGGGACATTCCTTTCTTGGTCTGCGGACCTTCGAAAGCACCTCCTCGCCCTCTTTCCATTGCCAGAAGGCCTGACCCCAATCCCGTCCGACGTGCTCTTGCCTCCCAAGTATATACTTGAGCTTGAGGAAGGCGAAGGCGAAACCAAAAGCGATCCGAAGCTCAATTCACTAGAAGGAGAAGGCACGATTGCGCACGGAGAGAAAGCACCAACGGGAGCTGCAGTAACTGTAACCGATCCCAACAAGGCAAGAAATCAGATCGAGCATTCAACTTCAACTTCAACTTCCACCGCGAACTCCATCTCCATCTCCATCTCCACCGCGCAGCACCTTCTTGTTACCACCAACCTCACCTCTTCAAGCGCATCGGCCGCCATCGAGGGCGACTCCAACTCCAAAATGTACCCCACATCACTCGAGCCCGAAATCTGTCAGCAGTTAGATGGGGATTTCACTGACCTTCCTGAACTCGTCGACTCATCGCCCGCTGAAGGCTACACGCTTCCAATTCCAGACTGTTTTGAGGTCCAGCTGATCGAAAACAAACGCATTACCTCGAAAGACCACTGGCAAGATGTCCGTCAACTCACATTCATCATGCCGAGTGATACCACCTACGACCCTGGCGATCTCATGACAATCTACCCAAAGAACTTCGACGAGGATGTCCAGGCTCTGCTTGACCTGATGGATTGGAGCGACGTTGCTGATCGCTCTGTCCACTTTACCCCTACGCACCCAGACTACTTTGCCGCAGAAAATCTCATGCCCAAACCGAAGAATCTCTACACCCCAGTGCGCTTTACTCTGCGGCAATTGTTGACCCATAATCTCGACATTACAGCAATACCGAAGCGACACTTTTTCGAGATTATGGCGCATTACGCGGACGATCCTGTCCACAAGCAACGACTATACGAGTTCAGCAACCCCACCTACACGGATGAGTTCTATGACTACACCTCGCGCCCACGCCGAAGCATTCTTGAAGTCTTACAGGACTTTCCGAGTGTGAAATTTCCCTGGAAATTGGCGACAACGATCTTTCCTGTGATGCGTGGTAGGCAGTATAGCATCTCAAGTGGTGGAGTGCTGAAAAGACATCCCAATACTTCTGTCATCAAAGTGCAGCTGCTCGTCGCCCTGGTCAAATACAAGACGGTGCTGAAGAAAGTCCGCAAAGGTCTCTGCTCAAGATACATCGCATCTCTACCTCCAGGGACGAAGCTCCATGTCACTTTCGAGGCCGGATCATTTTACCACATTGCACGAGATAGGATAAAATACCCTGTGGTCTTGATCGGGCCGGGCACGGGTTTAGCTCCTCTTCGCTCATTGATCTGGGAACGGGCGTTCGCTTTCTCCTTGAACCCCAACTCTGGAATTGGAGACGCAGTACTTTTCTACGGCGGTCGTAACAAGAATGCAGACTACTTCTATCGTGAAGAGTGGGCATTGCCTACTTTGCGTGTCAAGGCATTCACAGCGTTTTCAAGAGACCAGGAGAAGAAGATTTATGTGCAAGATATTATTCGACAACAAGGCAAACTGGTAGCGAACCTAATCTCCAGAAAAGCGATGATATTCGTTTGTGGCAGCTCTGGCAATATGCCAAAGGCAGTCCGGGAAGCGATTATAGATGCTATGGCACAGTTTGGAGGTTTTGCAAACAGGGATCAGGCTGCAGAAGAACTAGCTTCGATGGAGAAGAGAAATCAATATGTGCAAGAGACGTGGTGACAGCAAAAGCTTGGGATTATTTGAGTCAGGAAACCCAGGTCAGCATTGGGGTTCTGGATGGAGTTGAGGCGTAACTAGAGGGTAGACGAATATCAGGGACCAACGGTCTGACATAGAGTAGAGCTTCACAGCAACAAAACACATACATTGGCACAAGCACGTCTCCTAGCTTATCCCTTCAGATTCAACATTCCCAAAAAGTCCAAGGTGACTGATAATACGATTTTAATGAAGACTCTTGATGAATTCTAACCTGCGCCTGCTTCGGCGCTCGCACCGCAAACTTCAAGGATATTTCCAACGTTCTACAAGTCAAAATTAAGACCTTCGTACAAGAGGTGATAATGTCTATTATAAACTCGTGCGTGCTTGATTGATTGATGATTGATTGATCCATTTACACCCTGTATAAGTCTACGACTATTGTAAGACGACACCTCAGTGCACAGGGTCCTTCTGCCCACAGCTAGAGCTACACCTGCCTCGGGAAGCATAACTTTCACTCCCAATACAACTCCTTCCGCGTCCAGCCGGCACAGTGCCCACACAGATATCATTCGAATCAGCATTTGAGGAGGTAGTTTACCCCGATATCCACTCATCCAACAGGCCAATTTTCGCCCTTTAACGTACGCTGCCCTGAGAGGAAAACTTTCCAAACCCCGCTATACATGGAACACCACCTTCTCGTGCGTGCTTAATTTAATTGTTTTTCGTTGTGTGAGATCAATCCTATCCCGGTATCTAATGTGTGGTACTCTACTGAGAAGGGAGGTGGATATAGTAATTTCTTATTATTTCCACATCCCTGATGATGTGCGATTATAATTCCGCACCAAGGCTTGGAGGGTTCCCTGATAATGATGCACCTCTGTCTTGTAAGATTATATTTCAACCACGCCGTTCTCTTCTTCCGCATTCATGATCACGACCGAAATATTCTTGCTGGGCCAGATTATCGACCAAACTAAAGGGAATCCAGCAAGCATTCTCACCCTACGCTATTCATACACCTCTATGACTGTCTCGAAGGAAACGCACAAAATCGGTGATGGAATCTACGCAGCCCACGCCGTCGCCGGAGATGCGCGAGGCTGGACCTGCTCTGAGCAAATTAAGCTTCTCTCAACTACCATTCGAGATCCGAATGATGATTTGGAAATTCGCCATACCAAAACCCAGAGTCATCCGGCTGGACTTTAAAACTTCTCTTGACCGACCTTGTCGAGCCTTCGATATGGGACCACCATTCATACCCAAGCTTCTGCACATTTGTCATGAGTCACGAGAGGTGGCTTGCGAAGTCTATCGTCTTGGCTTCGGGACCTCAACATCTATCTACGACAAAGATTGGTGGAACCCGAGCGCTGATATGGTGTATTTCGCTGCGTGGAATCCGCCAGCGGCTTGGGATTTGAAAGTCGAGCGCGAAACTGACACTGCTACTCGATTCGAGACGCCTTACGACATGTCACTACGAAATGAGCCCAGTAGGAAAATGATTCTTCGTTATCTTGATGTTGCCGCAATTCAACACTTAGCCCTATCGCTCTCACCCAGTGTTTACGCCGCCTTCGACATCCTGGATTCTCAAAATTGGCCTGCGCCACAAGGCGCTTCGTGGGGTTTGAAGTGGCTATCACATTTCACGTCCCTCAAATCAGTCAGCTTTCTGATCGACCACTTCCCAACTTGGTACAGACCCGGGGAAATACTTCTCTATGAACCGTTGGAGGAAAGTCTTTTCGAAGATTATGGACCCAATCAGATTATGGCTGGACTTGAGCAACGAATTCGAGATTTCAGCGCTGAGTTTGCGCCAGATTGGGAAGTTCCTGATGTCGAGTTGTTGGTTATGGGACATAGAAAGAGGAGGGACCCGGGTCCATTTTGTCTCACGATAGGACCACCAGAAAGTGATGATCCCCCAGGAGGTGTGCCTGGAGCCTTACCCATACGATCATCCTAGGCCAAAATATGAATGGTCTGAGATTTTTCAGTCTGTGGAAATGTTTCTGGGCTTTGTGCTAATTGGTCAGACTTTCAAATTCATTTTGGGAGGTCAGGTTTTGGATGAGGGAAGAATGAGTTGAGAATTCTAACGCTAAGGTGCATCGCATGCGAATGAGTGGTTCGCTGGTCTCATTGAACAATGAACAATCAACGGTTGTTATTGTTTTCCATCCAACCATTGCTCCTTGGTTAGCTCTCGAATATAACACTCTCAAGCAATACGACATGCCTTATTCAAAACCTGGAGATTTTCTTAGGATTTCTTTTCATCTTTTTTTACTTATCCTTTTGAAATAGAGTACTCTTCGAGCTCAACATTGCCGTTGTGTCTGCCAGAACAAACCTGAAATATTGTTTACCACCATGACAATGCCCCACCAGACCTTGGAAAACTATATACAGAACAGTCTCCATGACCAACGAACAGTCCTCAATCATTTCTCTTAAATTAGCACATCGCTTTGCCGGAATGAATTTTTTTTTTTCCCTTCACAGCACAGCTCAACTCACTCCGAAAACATCCCACGTTCTGAACAAGAATACCATCACCAACCCAAGCCAACCCAAACACCCATCCCACACATCAAAATGTGCACCGGATACGAAGTCACCTTCACAAAATGCAACCACACCTCGCGAAGCATCCACTGCTGTTTCCACCAAGCCCAAATACGATGCTTCCCTCCCTCCTGCCCCAACATCAAAATCATCAGACGAAGCGAGAAGACAAAGTGCATGGACTGTTCCCAAAAGGATATCTATTACTTCCATCTCCCTAATATTCTGCTTGGCCTACTTATCACTTTTCTCATGCGTTATGTTGAGGATAAATTGGCGATGGGATTGAGGATCCTTTTTTTCTTCTTGTGGTTGAGGTTTCCGGGTGTGTTTTTGGCGGTTGGGGGGAGGTTGGTTGAGAGCATAGGAGACTATTACAGCAACTAGTATTAGTAAACTCTTCTTCCTTCTACTTAAACAGTAAACTAATAACTGGTCGTTGTTTTGTACTTGGACTGTAACTGACCCTTAGTTAGAATTTAGAATAAAGATGTCGATGCAATAAATCATCCCTCCTTATACGAATCTAAATTTTTCCTAAGATTTTTCTTGTTGTTTTCTTTACTCTCTTTTTAAGATAGAACAACACCCTGTGGACCTAACGTCACCTTTGTCTCCCCCCAAGAAACAATTCAACAACACCCCCGCCCCCGCCATAACAGGGCCTTCTAAGAAAAACAATCTCTGTTACTTATGAACAGCCCTCAAGTATCCTCTTGAAATTACTGTATCTTACCCACTCAATCTACTAAACCGAACAATCTTACCACAAATATAACTCACCATCCTTTCACTCCACCACTGTACCTCAACCAAGCTCTAACCCACCAACACAACCCAACCCAACACACATCACTAGCTAACAAAGCAAAAATGTGCACAGAAAACCACGTCTTCTTCGCGTGGTGCAGCCACGCCACGCTTCGTATCCACGGCTATCTACACCAGCTACAAACACAATGCTATCCTCCCAACTGCCCGAATTTTAGCGTGAGACAGAGTAGTGAGAGTAAGAAGTGTCCTGATTGTCGTCGTGCTGATGCTAGACGCTAGACTACAACTTTATAAGGGATTTATTATCCTTTGCACCCTAAGTTAGAGTGTTAAGAGTGGTTTTATAAATAATCACTTTAAATGTTAAACCGCTTTGGGATGAGCTAGTATATAATAATTAAATACCCCTTCTAATTATTATAAAAGCGTCATGTAAGTCTGTATATTCTAAATGAAGTGGTTTATTATTAGTTATTTTGTTACTTTGAAGTGTTTTTGCACCTTGATGCCGTATACACGCCAAATGAAGAGACGTGGATGTGATGTATTAGAAGACATACATTTTATGAATTGAAGAACGATTTTACGATATAGAATAAATGTATTATTTATGTGCTATTGGGGTGCTTAATTTGGTAGTGATGCCGTTTTGATTTTTCGTTTATGTATTATATATTGTTTTCTAGATTAAAATGTTTCTTGAGTCGCTTACTAATTCCAACTTCATAACAGGCTGACAGTCCTGTGTACAAAACAATCTCTTTGACAAGTGGAGCAATCCTTAACCATCCACTCATAAATATCAGTATGTCTTTTAATCTTGAATCAACTCTTTTACCCTAACATACTACACAACACTACACTACACTACACGCAACTTTAGCATACTAATTTCTCAACCAGGATACCAATCCTTACACAACACAACACGCACACGCACTACAAAATGTGCGTCGACTACACAACAACCTACACGCGTTGCACCTACACAACCCATAACATCCAATGCTGCTCTCCCCCAGGCATCCCTTGTCCAGACTGCCTCACCTGCCCATTCGCCAACGTCGACTTGCGCGTCGAGGAGCACGATAAATGTCCCGCATGCTTCCGGGCGGAAGGCCTCAGTTTCGTCATGCTTCTGTTTTCCTCTATTCTCTCTCTCTTTTATTACCTGTATATTCTTGACGTTTGTGTGATACTTGCTAAAACTTGTTGGTCATTTTGGTTGCTGTTTGTAGTGATTTTTTCAGCTACGGTACTGCTGTCGTGTTAGAGATAAGGTGGGTTACTGTTTTTGGGAGGGGGGCGGACTAGCCTCTGCAAACTCTCTCCTTGAGGACGACACAACTAATAACAACCACATCAACGGTTTGTTGCCTCGGTGGTTCGATAGATATTAGCCGAGTGGTGTTGACTCGCTAATTAGTAATTTCCGTCCCTCTACCCTATTTACTACCTTCTTAGAATAGCTAGTCCGAGATACACGCTCAGGGTTCTTTAGAGCCAAAAAAATGAAACTGAACTTTTTCTATGTCATAGATTCTTGAAATAATGCTGCGTGACACTATTATCATACTTGACATTAGACATTTGTAGCGTAATAATACATCTTGATACGAAGCATATACTTATCTCCATCCCATCTGCCTACCTCTTCCCTCTCATCCCGGTTACACGTCTCTTGAATTCCATAATTTCCCAACTCATTCCCCCTATACCTCCGTACAACCCGTAATCTCAACCCCTCACTCACCCTTCACAACCTCGAATCTCCACCATGTTAATATAACCCTATGCCATCCCTCACCTATCCTCCCTCAGTACACCACCCACCTGATAAACACTCAACCTCAACCCGCCCCACAAAGCTCCGTCCCATCACCCGCACAAGGGAAGCTACACTGACTCTCATCTACACCCACCGACCCATCCGCAAACCCATCCTCCACAATAACACTCCCTCCCATACTCCGTCCCAAANTACTGATACCCAGCACAAAATGCCGCGCAACTCTCCAACGTCATACCATCATCCGCCGTACTCGCCCCCTGCAACGCCCTTGCGTTCGTAGCCTCGCTCATACAGTTCAAAAAATCGTAGCCACCGACAGTAGCTTTGTTGCTTAGTCCTGCGAGCGCGGGAGGCGGGGTAGTATCGGGAGTTCCTACCAGAGAGGAAAGTTCGTAGATGGAGAGGCGCAGACCGTTACCGCAGATTTCGCTAGCGTCGCCTTGACATAGTACTGCGAAATCGGTGGAAGGGGCGGGGACCGAGCCGTAATTGAAGCTATTCCCCCAATAACATTCACGGCCGTATTCCAAGCCATAATACCTGAAGTCCACGCAGTCGATTTGGCAGGACTCGACAGTCATCGTATCATAAGCACTCATCTTGGCGTTCAAAGCTTGCATGTTGGTGACTTCGGTCTGACAGCCGTAGTAAGTGTATTCTGGACCCGGAGCCACGGCAACATTGACGGTTTTGGCGCAGACGTTTAGACGTCTTCCTGCCCCGCAGTATTCAAGGGGGTTGCCTGAGCATTGCATGTTACATTGTAGATTGGTGACTTGGACGCTCCCGGCTTGGAGCGTGTTCCCGCAGTAGCATTCCCCACTTCATTCCACGCCGGAGTAGGTATATACTGGACCGCAGAAATTGGCGCAGATCTCGACGGCCATGGTGTTGTAGTTGATGGAGGTTGCTTCGTTCAGGGCGCGGGCGTTATCTGCTTCGGTATAGCACCGAAGTAATCGTATCCGTTGGCTGAAGGAACTATGCCGAGAGTGGCTACGGGGGCGGCTGTGGTTGTGCTGGTAGTACTTGTTGACATTGAGGGTTGAAGGGAGGATGAAGGTATTGTGGTGACTGCAATTGAGGCGCTTGAAGATGCGACGCTTAATGCAGAGGATGAAGATCCAACTGAGCTATCAGATGTCGAGGTTGGCGGAAGGCTTTCGATCACCGATTTGGGGCTTATTTGGGATAGTTGGACACTGGAAGATGTGCTCGTGGCACAGGTATCAGTTGAGACACGACAACCAATATCATAGTCCGTCTAAATACTAGAATCATCTTCATAAAACTCCAATGTAGTAAGAGACGATTTGACCAACACACCGCCATTTTTGGTTGTCAGGAAACTCAGGCACTGAGCGCTAGAGAGACATTGATTTAAACAATCTTCTGTCGATGGCTCAGTGGCGGTGCCAATCTCATAATTTGCATTGGTTCCGTATCCATGAGTGCCGCAAATCAAGCCAGGAACTGCTTCTAAAGCTGATGGCGAGCTACTGCACTGAGGGGAAGCCGAAGGAGTAGTAGAAGCTGTCGAATCCGTGGAGATGGACGAGGTTGGGGATTCGGCTGCAGTTATGCTCACTGATGTCGAGGGGTTCGAGGTTCCTGTAAGGCTTCCTTGTGATGTGGAGCTTGTAGCCGTACTTGATGTGTACGATGTTAATAGCGAAGAGGAGCTTCCGCTTTCTGAAGTGGAACTAGCCGCCGCACTCAAACTGTCAGACGTGGAGCTCGAGTCTGTCGAAGAGGGTTCGGCCAATGACAAGGTTGTCGAGGAAGCAACAGCGCTGGGGTCTGTGGAGATGGTAGATGCCGCTGCAGATAGACTGGATGTCGAGCTAGCCGCAATATTCGTGCTATCTGTTGTTGAAGAGGGCGCACCTGTAGACAGCCCTATGGATGCAGCCGCGCTTGAAGAAGCTCCAGCAAGGCTTAATGATGTTCCAGATGGTGAAGGGGCGATGGAGGAAAATGCTGCGCTTGAAGAACCCCCATCGGATAGAGCAATTGCCGAGCTGGCCGCAGCGCCGGTGTTTACTGATGTTGAAGAAAGTGCAGCTAAAGACAGAACGGTTGAGGAAATGGCTGTGCTTGAAGAAGTTCCATCAGAAGAAATAAGTGTCGAACTAGCAGCAGCGTCAGAGTTTGCCGGTATTGAGGATAGTGTAGCTAAAGAAAGGGTGGTCGAAGAAGCTGCTCTGATAGAATCTAATTGAGAGGAAGACGTTGCAGCTGATGCACGCTCGTTGAGGAAACAATAGCGGCAGATCTTGATTGACTGGAAGATGCTGCTGCAGAGAAAATGGAAGTTGAAATTGCTGGCAAGGTCGTAGACACCGCAGCAAGTGAGGGTGTTGTTGAAATGGCCGCGCTCGAGGTGCTTGATACAGAAGGTACAGCAAAGTTTAGGCTTGCCAAGGAGGCAGCAGCAGTAGAATCTGACTGGGTGGAAGATTCTTCGGTGAATAGCAGGCTTGTTGATGAACCAGCGGAATCCAAATCCGATTGAGTGGCAGATGCGACTGCAGAAGGAATGGGTGTTGAAACTGCAGCTTGACTTGAAGTGTTTGATATGGATGTCGGTACCGCACTCGGCATTGTGGATCTTGCGTAGACTGACGAGCTTGCGACCATCTACACGGATGACGATATGGTTGTCGAGAAATAAGGTGTGACAGTGACTTGATTATTGTAGTCGTACACTTGCAAATAGCCTCCACCCCCACAATACTCTGTAGAATTGCCTTTGCACAGCATGTTACATTGGGCCAGCCCATCGGGAGCAGGAGCGGCGCCGTTTTGAATGCTATTTCCACACCCTAAAAGTATTTAGAAATGTGATAGCATAAACCGAGAGTCTTCACTTACAACATTCCTGGTCAAACTCCAGGCCCGCGAGATCATATCCTGCATCTAAACAAGCTGCTGAAGAGAATTAAAAGTTAACATGTATGTCATGAATGCGAAGAGCCGTATCTTGTTGACAGTTCGGGATCCGTAAAATGTCTCTCGGAAAACCACACAGATCCAACTAGTCCAAACCTACATGTGCAAACCTCCACTGTCATCGCATCACCTCCACCTAGGGTATCCACGTTTGTTTCGAGTGCTCGGCTGGTAGTGCCTTCTCTATTTCTACCATTAGCAGAGTAAAGATATCAGCATTGTGTCAGGTCTTACGTGTAGCATCCGACGAATGACCAAAGACCTGGACCTGGGTTGACCTCGAGTTCAATCCCATTCTAGAAAAGGGTAAGTCTCCTTGGCCCTCCACATGGTTGGCTTGCATCGCCAGTGCAAGGAGCACTGCAATTGTTGTCGGCTACAAGGTTTCCAGCTTTTAAAACATCACCACAAACTTCGCATCAGATTGAAGTTAGTGTTCATTCCCCCCAAACTTAGGAGTATAGAATGGCTTACAGCATTGATGATAGTATTATGTCCCTGCGTAGTTAAACCCATTCGCCTGGCAGTATTCAACGCATACCTCATTGGTCATTCCATCAGGCCTGTCAAGTGTCGATCCGTCTAAAGTAGGGTCTTTGTCTCTGGTTTAATTTAGTGCTTCTTGATCGTCAAGATATTGGACAAGAATCTTCACATCCAACAACCTACATATGCCCATGGTGTAGGGATGCCCGTTGGCACTTCAAGATCACGTTTCTGTACAACGACACGGCCTTGAGCAAGATTGGGCTGCGGAGCATTAGAAAGAGGATCGATTGCTGGCTTTAACCATAACTCACACCGGTCAGTAGCAATATTAAACCTCCAAGAACAATTTTAAAGAGCATGGGTGCCATAATTGGCTAAAAAGAGTGACTGTTTGAACATATATTAATGCCTGAGGCATATTCGGACACCGCAGCCCGTGGCCGAGTCCTGAGGCCAAGAGAGTGCCCCACTAAAACCTTTCCCCACAATTACCCCTTTTCTCATTTTTATCACCATGCAGATCGAACTGAAGTATCAATATCAATACACGGCACGTCGTTCGCAGCGCCAGTGAATGCCAAGCCAATGCATCCACTAGTGCACAATTGTGCAGCTCACCAGACTTTTAAATGCTCCTCCGGAAGCGGGATCGAGACCATCTCTGCTGGCACAGGGCATGCTAGAAATGCCCGAAAGAATCAAAGATCCAAAACTTCAACATCTCAATCTCAGACGCAGAGTTCACAATTGATGGATAAGTCAATAAGCAATCTAGGATGGTCCTACATTGATTGCACAGTCATCCAACCCCCCATCCAACTCCATGGATCTGACAATTCCTTAACGGGTATCAAAAATGCGAGTATTGCTGATCAGAGTGATGGAAAATCAACGCAGCCTGATTCATTGGATGGAGACCTAAACATTTTACCTTGCAATCTGCGAACTGTCGGCGAAATATTATCACGAGGGCCTAATTGCTGCTGCAAAATGGTCAGAATCAGCATGATCGGCAGTTACACAGCAGTGGATTTAGCCGTACTGGCTACAGCTCTCCAATACCGTGCTCCCCCGCCATCATGGGTGTTGCTCCAGAAGAAGGCGCGCATGCGTAACGTCTGACAGTGAGACGCATATTCGCGTATTGAGAGTAGCAATGTCTTGGGTTTTGGGTTTGAAAGATCCACTGACTAGGTAACACACATCCAAACCAGATATCAAAAAGAGGACCTTCTGTGGGAGTCTGTCAATTGGAGAAACATCAAGCGTACGCCTAGAATCTGTCCAGGGTGGCTTCAATCCAGATGCAAGAGAAGAATCTCGAAACTTCTGAGATGTGCGAGATTGCAAAAGCCCCTTCAATACAATCCGGAAGGTTGGACGATAATTATGAGCTGTACAAAAGCATCAAAGACACACAGCTTGATCTTGTCGAAGCAAAGAAAGTCTTGAGGAAGGTTGATGTAAGAATTCTCTCGTTGCTGATGGGCACGTATATCCTCCAATACCTCGATAAAAATTGCATCAATTTGGCAAGTGTCTATGGTTTGAAAACAGACACACACCTAGAAGGGCAGGACTATTCATGGCTAAGTAAGTTTCTTCTAGCTTTTTCCACATTCAAAATGTTAACCATGCGCAAAAAGCTTCAATCTTCTACATCGGATATCTTGTGTTCCAGCTTCCATTTGGCTATCTGCTCCAGTACTATCCTACTGGCCGTTTACTGTCAACGACTATTATTGCGTGGGGTGCTGTTCTTATTACCACTCCAGCTTGCACTTCCTTTGCCGGAATAGCGACGAATCGCTTTCTCTTAGGTGCACTAGAAAGCGCGACCAATCCTGGCTTTGTCCTTCTAATGTCAATGGTATGGAGAATGATTCTATAGTTCCATTTCCGAAATTCCCTTATCCGTTCTTCTTTCTCTGTGTTTTTCAAATTATACTCTTACCTTATACTTGCTAAAATAATTGAAAGTAATTGCTGATCAATTTTCTAGTGGTACACCACCAAAGAACAACCCCTACGTCTTGAGGCCTATTATAGCACAATTGGAATTGCAACCATGTTCAGCGGCTTGATAGGATACGCCATCGGAAACATTACCACCGGTCTCCATCGCTGGATGTACATCTTCCTCATATTTGGTGCCATCACGATAGCCTGGGGCATCATCTCCCTGTTTCTTTTGCCAGACAGCCCATCCACCAGCCCCTTCCTCAACCCACGCGAGCGCGCAGTCGCAGTTGAAAGAGTCGCAGCGAATAGACAAGGCATCAAGAATCACGTTTTCAAGCGATATCAGGCCATTCAAACGGCCAAGGATCCGAAAACTTGGATTCTGTTCGTGATGGCAATCGCGGGGCAGGTCCCCACGGCTGCTGTGACTAGTTTCGCAAGTATCAATATTTCAAGCTTTGGCTTCGATACTTTGGGGAGTCAATATATGCTTATCCCCGGTGGAGCGGTGCAGTTATTTGGCATGCTTATTGGTGGTTGGGTTGCTACGAAATGGCCTGGGATGAGATGCGCCGTGATGGTCGTGGCGAACTCGATATGTATTCTTGGATCCGGACTGCTGGTTGGTTTACCAACCTCAAATAAGGTAGAATTTTCAATCCTCGTCCAGCAAACTCCATCATTCTTTCCTCAAATTCCATCTCCATTGAATTTGGATGCTGGTGGCCAGAAACCAATCGCAAAATGCTAACACCAAATAGTGGGGTCGCCTGATAGCCCTCTGGCTCTGCTACAGCCAGAATCTAGGCTTCAGCATGAGTCTCACAATGATATCCTCCAACATCGCCGGCTACACCAAGAAGCAACTCACTGCCTCAATAGTATTTATCGGTTTCTGCATTGGAAATGCCGCTGGGCCACAGACATTTATTGCCAATGAAGCTCGTACGTATATCCCCACACCTTTACTCTTTCCCAACATCGCAATCCCTCTTTTGATTTATGCTAATGTGGGATTTGTTTACTAGCGGGCTACCGCACGGCATATATTTCCATGCTAGTTGCGTATAGTGTGAAGCTTGCTATGGTCTTTGTATTGTATGCGCATATGTATTTGTTTAATAGGAAGAGGGATAGGGAACAAGCGGAGACGCCGCTGGATGAGGGGGAGGCGATTGAGTTTGGGATGCAGGATGTGACGGAGATTGATAATAAGTGGTTTCGGTACAGTCTTTAATGTCGGGGATTATGGTACGTATTAAATTCCACATGAGAAGTTTACTGGCTTGACTAATATTCGCAGGTGTGAATGCAAAAATACACACATGTAATATTATTTTCACGCTACTCTTGACGGAATAACGCAGGTGATTTTACTCCCTGTGTTTCTGATATTTCATTCAAGACATCGTGTAATTTAGAGATTCACATACCTACAGTCACATCTTCTGCTTAAGAGTCAAGAATGATTCACGCAACCCAAATCTGGGGTATAAATACCCACGAGATCTCCCTTCACTTTGCCTTTTCCGAACTACAACTCTTGATTCTCAAGAATTACGAGGACAATTTAACAACCTCAGTTGAGAGAGAAACAGCGCCCATTTTCTAGACTAGATGTCTCGATACACAAATGTATTTCAACCCGTTACATTAAGTAATTTTTATTCCTAGAAGCAATAGCAACGGTAATCATAGGCTCTAAACCTGTCATGAGTTCCAAATCTACATCAGTTCCAACTCTATCTCAACCTAAAAAGGGAGATGATATAATACGCTGGAAGTGTCACCATGTAAGAGACTTTCTACTTCTGACCCCTTAATATTCAAAAGATGCTCATGCCTTTAGTGTAACGAAAATAACAGCCTCCTAGACAGCGATGGAGAATACAAGGAGTACGGTGACGGCAAACTTCGTCCTGAAACCCCAGAAAAATCCAGTAACAAATACTGCGGCGAGGAATATGAGAGAAACCTAGAAGAGTGAAAATTAGGGAAAACTAAAAGAGAAAGGGCTGCCTCTAAAAAGCAAACAAGTTTAAAAATCCATGAACGTTGTGGCAAATGTACCGACATAGACCGTTACGGGGCCTACACTCAGTATTGCAATAGGGATCCAAAGTACCAATGGAAATGCTGTAAGGTACTAACTGACGCTCCATCACTCCTCGTTCGAAAAAGCGCTAATGCGTCACCAACAGTGCCTTTCACTAATTACCATCGTTTCTGGAAGCGGAGACCGTGCTTGGGGGAAGACCTCAATACTGTGATAGTCCACTATGCATCACCAAGGGAAACCTACGGGGACACTGCCGTGTGAAAATTGCAAGGTTTATAATACCCGTGGTGTTCTAATACGGTACTCGAAAGAAGGTCCCAGTGGAAAGGAAAATGATTCTGGTAATGGTAACAGTTCCCGCGATAAGAAGGTCTTTTCCCAAGCAAAGGATAGCATCTCCGTCCA
Source organism: Cudoniella acicularis (assembly GCA_013054445.1). Taxonomy (NCBI): domain Eukaryota; kingdom Fungi; phylum Ascomycota; class Leotiomycetes; order Helotiales; family Helotiaceae; genus Cudoniella; species Cudoniella acicularis. The sequence continues at coordinate 136,940 of JAAMPI010000001.1, forward strand.
CCTGAGTTTTCATCTGCTCCAGCCGTGCCTAAGAGCCAGGCTGAGCATGACGAGGTGACGGCGTGGCTGGGAGGTCTTCCTTCCTCATTTTCTCCTTCTAAGTGACTGTGTGAGATAGCGTCTCTGTATTGTAGCATTAAACTTTAGAAAGATCTAAACATTTGATGATTTTGAAAAATTAAATATGATTTTTAACACTCCTTAACACTTCATTAGAATTTACCTTCTTGTAGACTGTTATGTGTTTCTGAGCTACTTCATTGAAATGACTTACTGTGTTCGTTTTCCTTAACAAGGTTCAAGACTCCCGGCTTTATTCATTCTCTCCGCTTTGATTATGACAAGAGAAACTATGCCTAAGCCGTCGCAGACAGCAGTGGGCGACATTTAAACATACAAAGTAGTGAAATAGAAGTTTATTTAATTCTATAGTTAAGAGGGATTAGATAAATCACCCGGAGTCCTTAGCCTTATATTAAGTAAATTATAAAATATTTCATAAGCCTTATATATTTTCTTTATAGCTTTTGATTAAGGCTCAAGAGCTTCTATTTAGTAGGAAAAAGTATTCTTTCAAGTTGGGACTTAATTCACTCTAAATAAGGTTCACTTATTACCAACTATAGCATAAATTAGACCAAGTATGATTCACAATTATTTTCATGATTCACAGCCGATTTCAAAAACTCAAACCTTAATTTATATATAACTACTTGTGAATTGCATTTTATTCACAACAGTTCAAATGATTCATTCACAGATACTAAATCCGGGGTATAAATACCTCGCGCAGTACCTCTTTAAACCTCTTTTTCTATACTACAACTACAAACCTCCTAAAGACCACAGAAGCATTTCTACAACTTTAACCAGAAACATATATTTGGGTGCCTTAACAATCAAAGCATTTCATACGTAACTTAATTTTCGAAGCTACACATAGAAAAACAAGTGTACCTCCAAAAAAGAAACTCAAAAGTCGTAACCATGACCAATCATTCTCGAAATCCAGAAGACCGAAGTCCAGAAGAAATTGAGGAAGATAATAGAGTGTTGGCTTGGTGGTGCTGCAAGTGCAAGGTATGTAGTATCCTTGTTCTATTTCTTGCAACTCCCCCTCATATCAACGTTCACAGGACAATATCGCCACTGATAAAAAACTTGTTGAGGAGGGCAATTTGGATTGGTACTACGAAGAAAAAAAGACGGCAACAGGTCTGCAAGGGCCTAACCTGTGTAACAGGAGACGAAATCGGTCTCTTCCAAACCCGGATGGCCCCCACAAGCGTTGTGATTACTGCAAAGATGTAGACCGCAATGGAAACCCATTTCAGTATTGCAACGGAGACCCTCTTTAATGGAGGCCTACCTACACAACTACATCTGTACCAACAACCCTCACTCATCGCCAAACTCCTTCTATTTCGACTCCACTGTTTACGCCGCAGGCTCTGTACCATCATGTTATTTTTTGCTTGGCAAATGCTTTAGACCATAGGTCATAGACTTTACATTCATTTATGTATGGACCTTTAGAAATTTCAAACTTGGTAATGTCTAGTGTTATACTTCCTGCTATTGACAACGTTCTCAGAACCTATCCCTAAATACGAAATCATTAAAACAGAAGAGAAGTCGAGAATCTAAGAAATATTTATTGTCTCTCTTATCTTCTTATTTTACTATCAAATTTCGAAAATACTATTGCCTTTCCACCGCAGCTAATTAAGAAGCTAGCGTAAATCTAACAAATGCTATTGGCATTCCTTACAATTTGTGATTCCCGGGTAAGAACTCGTGGGAATTCCGGTCGCAATAAGACTCTATGAGTTAGACTTTTATTACTCACTCTTAAGCAGCGGCCTCTAAATCACTTTCTACGACCACTGAATAACTAGTAAATACCAGGTTACTATCAAAACTAGAGTTTTATTCACATCTCCTATAATTATAAGGAATATTCCCATGAGTCGAATTTGGGGTATAAATACCTCGTAAACTTGTCCCGAACTCTTTCTATTCCAACTACAACTCGAGCTCTCAAGAACAGTAAACAAAATTACTCTCGACTACAGTACTACTTCAACCCAATCGATCATCTTCTGCACTTAATATCCCCCTTCATTACGCTGCACCGAACCGCTAGGAGTAACAAGCACTTCACAGAATTTGGATCTGCGAACAAGATGGAAAATAGCAGGTATTATCAATGGCCGAGTTACTACCGAGTGGGAGTGTTGCGAGGTATGTCCTCCTGTTCAGCGGATCGTTTTCTTCTTCTCCTTTCTTCTATTCCGAAAAGTAGCGCTAAAGTCAAATCCGCTAACGCTGTGTATTTATAGTGTGCTTATGGATTAAACGAATCAACCCAGGTGCTGAATTATTGCGCCGCGGAGTTGAAGCAAATTACTCCGGGAACCCCGCTTGTAAATTGGAGAGCACTGGACGAGGCCATCAGCGTTGCAAGAACTGCTTTAACCTGGATGGCCGAGGTAGGATAAGCCATTGCGACGGAAGGGATATCGATGAGACCAGTGACGACGATGTACCTGTAAGGGAGTGGACCTCCTAAAACGGGCCTAACGCAGGATCTTCGAACTACAATGGTTGCTGTTCTGGTAGGGTGGGAGCAATTCAAGCGCCAATCGAAGTGGCACGAAACTACCTCAATCATGGTTCAATGGCTCTGGTGGTGGCTTCAGTTGACCTTTCACTCACTATCACCTTTGAAGTCACTTCCAACTCTAGCTTCAAGCACTCAACTCTCTTGGAGCGAAATATTACTGTTATATTTGTACGATTATCGGTAGGTGTTTTTACATAGAGTATTAGACTTTAGGTTAATTTATACATGAATTTTGGTTTTTCGATTACATTATGAATACTCGTGCGTGAAAAATACAAGAATACGTGATGTGAAAACCGACAAGAGACTTTATATTCCCTCCGTTACGACCAGCCTTGACCAGCCTTGACCAGCCTTGCACCAAGGGGGAGCTATAAATGCCCTATAATAAAAAAGGATTCACAACACTGAACGCTCCAATTTTGTTATAATGTTAGAGGTAAGATAAAGATCTTGTACTAAAAATGCTTTAAATTTTGCAAATATTATCTATTGTGATGTTTACACCTTTTGCGACACATAGTTTTCAGTGCAAGCCTGGCCGCAGCAAAGGGGATAAGATTCATAGGTCTGTATAAGGAAGTTTAAAACCCCTATAAAATAGGTCTATATCTGCCTGCTTGGTTTGTTAAATGTATGGCTGATTTGAGAGCAATATTAAATATAATTAGAAAGGTCTTAAGGGCAGACTATAATCAAACTTCTCAAGAGCGGTTAAATTTTATTCTAGTATGAGTATTCAAAACAGGTATAAATATTTTAACAACAAGTAATAACTTAGCAGTACTTTTGCTCTTCGTATAGAAATCTCTATATGTATTATTTATTAACAAGTTTTAACCTCTGAATCACTTTCTGTAAATCCGAGTCTGTGACTTATTACAATCAAAACTAGATTACCATTCAGTGTTCATACCCTCTATACCCATAAGAAACATTCACATTAGCTAGAGTCAGGGTATAAATATCCCGTCGACCTACGAGGCGATCTTGAACTCTCTTCTTTCCAACTATAACACGATCTCTCTAGCTCAGTAAACGAACCATTCTCAATCGCCTTAAAACAACGCGAGGAATATTATTCCTAATCTTTAACGTCGGACGGCGCCCTGATTTTATAGACACCAACAAACCTCGAGTTCTATTGAAAATACTCTCAACCTTACCTAGTCTACGAAAATTTAGCAAGCAAACATGGTACACATAGAGTTATGGCATTGCTGCCAGGTAAGATCATACAACAAACCCTTTTGCATCCCGCTTTACACACATGAATACTAACGATCGTCTTGACCAGTGCGGCTACAGCGCCAATTTTATTGAAGATGATGAGGAAGCATGGAGCAATGGAGATATGATACCCTGCGAGAACCCGAATATCAACGTTCCTAGAGAGTGCCACTATGTTAACGAGAATGGTGAGCGTCGGAGACACCCGCAGGCATAGCAGATCAACACTATCGCTGTTTTGACTGTCCTGTGGAAGACGGCCAGGGCAACCTCTGGTGGTATGATGTCAACTACGAGATCCATGATACACATCCATCGGAGAGAAACGGTAGTAGAGCCCAAGTTAACGGCAACGGAGCTCGAGTCAACGGCAACCGAAGCTATGTAAATGGTGATGGAGCCCAAGTCAATGGCAACGGAAATGCTTCGACGTCCTAAGGATCCTTCTCTCGTGGCTCTGATTCACGATCCTGTCTCCGCTTATTCCCGTCGACGATACCAGGTCCCATCCTAGCTTCAAGCATTCAACTTTCTTGGAGCGAAATCTTGTTGTTATAGTTGTACGATAGGCGCATTTACATAGAATTGTTTTGCTTTTAGACTTTAGACTTCAGACTTAGATTTTAATTTACGCATGGATTTTCCAAACAAAATTTCTCTTGCCGCGTGCAAAACAAATGTGAAATCAAGAATTTAGTTGGAAAAATAAAGGGAAGAATCCAGAGTCTCGAACTGCGGGAAATATGGCGACGTGGAAGGAAATGAATTTATGGGACGTATTTCATATAGTCAATGAAAGAGCAGTGATGAAATTTTTATTGGAAGATGATATTTGACTCACCCCCTTGTCCTAGATTCCAAAGACCCTTCATATGAACTTGAATATACTCTTCATAAGTTCATAATCCGAGAGTTATAGTGATGTAGAACCATGCTTTTATATTATAAATAGATACCAAATTATAAATTATGAACACCTGAGAAGAAGAAAAACAGACTCAGGTCTCGGTCGCCGGACTAGGAGGCAACTCCCCGGTAGCCCACAACACCGGATCTGGACCCAACACAAACTCCATCGTCCCCCCATTCGCAAAAATATCATCCCACTCCAACCAACTCTTAACCCACGGCCGACCATTCACCTTCAGACTCTGAACATAAATATTGGTATCACCATTCCCATCCCCTCCGCTACTCGTGATTACGAGATTCTTCCCGTTGCTCAAGTCAATGGTCATGCATTCGTACCACGGTGAGTGGATCAGGAAGGTGGTTTGGCCGGTCACGGGATACAGGCCGATCATGTTCCATAAAACCCAGGTTTGCATGGCTCCTGCGTCGCTGTTTCCTGGGAGCCCGTTTACGGCGGTGGTGTAGAGGGTTTTAGCGACGTGGCGGGATTGGTAGACGGACCGGTCGGGTCGGTTGATGTAGTTGTAGAGATAAGGAACGTTGAAAGTTCTAAATTTGTTAGCATGGATCCTCTTGAAAATTTGTGTGGCAGACTTACGGTTCATTCGTAGAATCGAAAAGGATGCCAGTGGGATTACTTGGGTTGGCACCAACAGCAAACGTCGTCTCTAAACGGGAGTAAAAAGTGTCATTTCCACCCATCCACTCTACCAGTTTCGCCATGTCGTGAATGTCACCAAAGGAATAATCCCACGATGTGGCCTCGTAATATGGATCGCCCCAATATCCATCATCGTTTACAGGATCTGTTGCAATGAAGCTTGTGAGGTTTCGCGGCACGATGAAGCCACTGAATCCAAGCGATTGCTGAGCTGGATTCCAATGATTCCTCCAATTTCGTGATCGGTTGAGATATTTCGCGGCATCCTCGTGGTTCTGGAGACCACTGGCAACTTGATATAGGGAAAAGTCGTTGTATGCATAATCCACAGCGCGTGAAGCTGCCCGGCTGAATGTGGGCGTGATGAATCCGTATTGAAGCCAGTCTGGAAGAGCGCCACGACCTTCTTTGGTAGAGGAGTCTGGTGCCATGGGATCAGGAGGAATGGTATTTGGTGGCGTTACCTCAGCGTCTTTTCTCATTGCTGCATAGCCGTCGATCCAGTTGACTTCACCACGGACGCCTTTTACGAAGGCATCGGCGAGGACGTTGTCGGCGTTCGAACCACCTTGGGTTCTTCCATTGTAGTTCGAGGATCTGGCGTCTGGAAGGTAGCCATCAAATCTCCAGATATCGATTAATGATCGTATATATTCTTCGTATACCACTGGTTGAATGATATGCAACAGTGCTGTCGAGCAACGGAAAAGATCCCAAAGAGTGAAGATATCGGAATAATATGGTTCTGGAGACTTCCACCCGGGATTCTCCCCCGTCTGATTCGTAGGTAACAAATTCATGAAATAAAGTGAAGTGTATAACAGAGCCAGGTTACTAGTATTTGTGGAAGTGACCGTAACTTTTGAAAGAACCTCTGAGTTCCACGCATCCTTGGTATTTTGAACTACTTTCGAGAATTTGGTCCAGGACGGAATTTCATTGTTGACATTTTCACAGGCCTGGGCCTTGGATACCCATGATATACCTACTCTCGAGGAGAAAGTTGCGTTTGTGAAAGTGAACAATCCACCGACTGGGACTGTGGAGGAGTTTGAACTGGCCGATCCGGTGGTTTGGGCAACGTTATTGATGTATGCAGTAGCTGATGAAGCAGTAGTATTGAAATAACCACCTGAGATTCATCAGTCTTGTTCCAAAATTCTCATCAAAATTGCTTACAAGAGTAGATAGTCCAATCGGGTGATCGATTCCACCCATTGTTGTATATTCCCGAAGCTTCATAATGTCCATCTGGCATGATGTTAAATTCACCTCCGGCGTAGCCTTGGCCGAGCCCTTGACCCCGAAATGAAGGGAGAACGTGGCTGACATCAATTAAGATGTTCTTGCCTGTGCTTGAAGTTGGGAAGGCGTATTGGTACATGCCAGCATGGGCAGTAGCAGCAAGCTCAACCACAACATCGTCACTCGTTTGGGCTTTGTAGTACCCAACGGAGCCCTGATCAGCAACAGCTCTACCCACTGTGGTGCTTGATAAGGGGGTGGTAATGTTTCCAACCAGAGGCAATTGAGCAACAGTGCCATATTTTGGTGCCCCTCCAGTTCCTTGCTCATGCATCATGCTGAATCCGGAGAATTTGCCAAAGGAAAGATATCCAGAATAGGAATCAGTTCTAGTGTTGAGGAGATCTGGACCTAACTTTACCATTCCAAAGGGTCTTGCGACACCTGGAAAGTCATTGCCCCCACTTTGTGTTCCAGTGCTGCATTTATTTAGCAAGTGCTTTAAAATTTGAATATATTGGCTTACAAGACGTTGACATATTGGCTGTAATCAACTTCAGCAACAACCTTTATCACCAGTAGAGACTGAAGCCAAAAAGAAAACATGTTTGTGAAAGTTGAAGCTGGCAGAAACTATCAAAGAGAAGCAGACGAAACGGGAGAGAATGGTACCGCGCTCCTGAAGAAAAAAGATGTGATGTAGTGAGCTTTATATAAAGTTACCCCTGTCGCAAGAGGTGTGTACGAGGGATGAAGATCTATCAGGAGGATCCTAAAAGACTTTTAGATCAATATGTAGTAGAACATCTTTCTCGGTTTCCAAGCTCAAAAATGCTACCAGTCGTTCTTGATCACCAATGACAGCAACACCGGCAAGATCGTGCCAAGACTTCTGCGGAAGCATGGGTTCAGACCCGGATATGATAGGGAGAGACATTGTTCCAGTCCTCTCAACCCCACTTGCACGATAGGAACCTGCTTTTTGGGGGGTTCAATAGCATATCCCAGAGACGAATCATCAACGAGTTCCTAGCTCGTGTACCTGAAAGCTGCGAGAATGGCTTCATATCAGCACGCTATCTCGACTTTCAGGCGCCGTTGCGATGATCACGAACTGGCGCAAAGAGAAATTGCCGCGAGCAACGGATATCGATATCACTCTGTGCGCTTCACTGGCGGCGGACAGAGAGGGCTGGGGGTGAACAGCCTGTTTGATTTCGGGATTTTCAAATTCCAGGTGCCTTGCATCGGCTGGAAGATATTTCGGCTCGCGACGACAGCGCAATACAATAGCAGCCGCAATGTAGCGTATCACGAAACATTCGGATTGATGGGTTAACGTTGCGTGAGTTAGGGGAAGGGGATGGAGATGTCGTGGTTGAAATTTTCGCGTTGAGCTTCGGATCGGCTGCTTTCCTGCTGGCGTCAGACTTTCTCCAGCCCCTATATTTTAGCTCCCTCACGTAGCAGAATTTCTACACTTTACTTCGCACTTTATACATTTTAAAAACACAATACCAAATCGCAAAGAGCTCACCAAGTCGTTAAGCTAATTGATGCGCCGTATTTTTAGATCTCGATAATAACTTGAAAATACTGGCTCAGCCATTATGGAATTGTCCAGTGACTACATTGGGGGAAAGATCCTCCCTATGTGCATTATCCTAATATTTGCGAAGCCTGTAAATCATTTTCATTTTCATTCGCCGTTATATTTCGTTGCGCAACTCAAAAAGTACATTTTTATTATTATTTAGGGCTGGTAACTTCAAGCACATTCTTCTCACGAATGCGAGAGGGCTACAGGCTCGTGTTCCTTGTCCTTCAATTGGTGTTGGGTTCTTGAGGGCTGTTTGACGTGGTTTGAAAGCAATGCAATGTTGTCCACTAGTCGTTCAAGGGCCCTCTGGACCGTGCGGTTTTATAAAACTCGTCAATTTTTTGAGTATTTCCCGGCGGAAATTGCAACATGCTCGGCATGGCCCAAATCTGAATGCCGCCTCTCATTTTACATTTCAATTTTAATCGATGTCGCGTTGCTCAAACAACAATTGATTGACTGAGAGCTCCATAGCAGAAATAGGTGCATAAATACGAGTGGAGAAGGGCGAAGTTTAGCAGGTCGTATTGGCTCGGCTGTCCGACGCCAGGATTCAGCCCCGCGACGCCTCTTCCTTCTGCATCGGTCAGGGGTTCGCTTCAACTTATTGTTCTAGAATTCTCAATGAAGAACTTCAAGATATCAAGTGGCTATTTCGAAAATCTGGCCAAGTTTACTAATGTTTACAGCGTTTCCTAAAACGATTCGCCAGAGTTGAAAGAATAAAGTACATGTAAATAAATAAATAAAAAACTTATAAAACTAGCTTGGCATCCACGGTCCACCGCGATTATCGGGAAAGCCTTGCAGGAGCCTCCCTACCGCACAACCTGATTGGACAATAGTTGCCATTTTTGGTCTGTGTCATCCCAACCTTCAAAAAATATGGAAACCCTGACTCGGACGGTCACGAATCTAGCACAAACTACAATAATCTTGCGCAAGGACGAGTGTCACTGGCTCATGATACAAGTTTTTTTTCTTGGCTTTGTTTCGGACAATCTGCATGCGTCGGTTGGAATGTAAAATCCAATCAATGTGGTTAAATGTTAGTATATCCCTGGAAATATTGCCTCATCGGAACTGCATCCCCGAGCCCGTACCCGCTTCGAACATTCAGACCCCAATTTTAGATTGCTGTGTCATCCTGCAAGTCCCTGGGCCTGGAATCGCTGGCGACCGAAATGTTGCTTAGGAGGCGGCGGGCTTCTTCAACTGCATTTTTCGCGACTCCCGAAAATGTTGGTTCAACTGTCGCGACACAAACCGACAAAATTAGTGTGGATAATAATCAGTGGCGCTTTCCTTCTCCTGCTTCTTATCGCCCGAATCAGTCGCACGGATGTTGCTTCGAATTTCTTGTCGAGCTCCAAGTCCCGCCCAACGAGGACGGGCACAATGAATGAAACCCTAGGTGTATGTCTTGCTCGCATAGTTTTCTAATAAATACTGATGCAGCGCAATAGTTCCAGGAGATCTTCGTGGTAAATCTGCCGGAGCGAACAGACAGGCGCGATGGGATGATACTGGCGAGCGCGCTCAGCGGCATAAAAATCGAATTTATCGACGCAGTAAAGGGTCAGGACATCCTGGATAAAGCGCTTCCTCCTGGAGGACGGGGAGGGATGCCAGAGCCAAATATTGGTTCATGGCGTGGGCATATGAATGCGATCTCAGAGTAAGTTATAAAATATTGGAGGGAAGATAATTGCTGATTTCTTGGAGGGTAGTGCGAAGAAACTTAAGCTCCGCCCTGATATTGGAAGACGACTCAGATTGGGATATTCGAATAAAGGAGCAATTGTTCGACTTTTCCTTAGCTACACAAGCTCTCATCCAACCCCTAAAAAGCGATCCTTCGAAATACGCAGATTCAACTATCCCAAACCCAAGAACGGCGAAGAACTCCCAAAAAAAACCATTCTATACGACGATCTCCCTGACACTATAGAGCCATTAGACTCGGCATATGGAGATGACTGGGACCTTCTATGGGTAGGACATTGCGGGATGCGATTCCCAGGGGCAGGCTCACCCGGAGACCCTGCGAAGATCCCAAAAGGACGAGTAATCCGATCCAACGATGTCACGGTTCCGGAGAATCATTACTTGCAGACGTCAGCCGCCTTTGACATCAAGGCTGAATACCCAGATCACACGCGGGGTTTCCACCATGTCTCAGATGGCATTTGTTCTTTGGGTTACGCGATCTCGCAAAAAGGAGCCCGAAGTCTGCTCTATTATCTTGGGATGCTGCCATTCACGCACGGGTTCGATGTGATGCTTCAGCAATACTGTGTTGATTTGGCAGGGAAAGGATATCACAAATGTTTGTCGACCACGCCTTCGTTATTTGAGCATCATCGACCGGCTGGGAATATGTCTTATGAGAGTGATATCTCTGGCCATGGTGACAAGGTTCGGGAGAAGGCATCGACTGATAATATAAGGTGGAGTGTAAGGTTAAATGTTAAGCAGCTTTTGGATGGCGGCGAAAATATGATTGACCAGTTCCCGGACACGGAGCCAGTGGAGGCAAAGGTTGATGCTTGAATTTTCATTTGAAGAGGGATGTACAATGTATAACTGCGTAAGTGCTTGGGCGTTTCTGGTACTGGGATTCTATATAAATATGTAATTAAGGATAACGACATGATTCCGCTAGAAGTGCGGATATGAACTACTATGTAGTAACTGAAGGCTACTATCACTACGTTTTTTTTTTAATTGTGACACTTGTTTGCTTCTACTCCGTCCCAAGGTTATCTTCCCAGGAAGACTTCTCTGTTGAAACTCGATTTCCTAAATTCCGAAGAATAAATATATTTTTTCTAACCCAGAACCTGGTAGAGAAGCGGGTTCGCGTTCCTTCCCCGCACGTTCGAAGGATACAGTGCTTTGTTTTTATGGATAGCTCCACAAAGTCTCAGCCGTCAGAATTTCCAGCGAACCATCTCCTGAAACATGCCGCCAACCGGCTGCAGGGGTTCAGTGCCATATGATCCAATAGTACGACCAATGAATAAATTACTTTTGGATATCTAAATGGAAATCGTTTTCAGTACATTCTGCGTTTATGTATATATGTGTTGATTTCATGCCATGTCTCGGGATACCATCCGCCAGCCGATTAGGGCGCATATCTTATAGGGCGCTGTAAGCCACGCGATCATGAGCCTGAAAGTTTGCAGTCGGCTTCGGATTCAGGCCCTGGAGTTAGGCTGGTGCCGCTGATCGGCTACGCTTTTCAAACTACTGTTACAATTTCCAGGTGCCGTCATTTCTCTTCCTTTTTAAAGCAGCTTAACAATTTATGTTTATAAAGTAGTTATAACTTACGAGCCTGGTCAGATAAGTCTGTGTTTTCAGGCTATAAGGCCCGCAGAACTCGATTTTAAAGCATAATCACGATATTTTAATTAGGAGTAGACCACCTATAGCGTTCTATTAATACATGAACCTAATACTCTTGCTTTAATATTAGCTTATTTATCTAATCTTGTGATATTCTATCCTATTCTTCGAGGACCATAGCTTCTATTTCGGCCTTAGTCGTAGGCTGCCT